>BGPR01013754.1:4787-40911 GCA_013235015.1 Araneus ventricosus | reverse complement strand
TTCAAATATTTAGGTGCTAGACGGCTAGTAAAACGCAAAACATTCGAAGATTCTTAAGTGTGGACAAAACAGTCTTTCATTTTTAATAACATTAAATCCTTTGAGCAACTTTGCTGTTCTGTAAAAATAAGAATAACGGAAGTGATCAGTTTACGTTCCTTGTCCGAAGAATAAAAACAATCTTAAGATCGTTATAAGATAGAAAAACTAATTCAAGAATACGGTAGCAGAAAAACACTTAATGAACTTTTCCTGAAAGCACGCAGGGTTTCATGAGAACAGGCAATAACGTGGCATTGAAATAACCTTCTATATTAAGCTCAAAAAATAAAGTTACAAACTGGTTATATCTTTATTAGTAATTTGAGCTTCATTTGATACTTTGATTTATTTTTACAGAATAAGATGAATGATTAAAGATTAAATTTCGTACTATGATTAAATTGTTGTACAATTCCAGATCAATAAAAATTAATCAGCAACATAATTAATGGAGTCTGTGTGATGAATCTTAAAACATAATCGATAAATTTCATTTTATTATAGTTAAAAGATGGAGCTCAGATTTTTGATATTTCAGAAACATTCAAATTTTAGATATAATGGAAGTTCTCTTAACCCTCTTACTGCTAAGAGTTATCAAAATCTGAATGCAGTTGTATACGGAGGTTTGCTTACTACTTGAACTGTGGAATGGATTCGTCCGACCCGTTCCCCCTTTTCTTCTCACTACGGGTGTTGGGAGATATGAATGTCAGGCCTTTCATGTCTTATCTCTCCCTTAAGAGTCCTTTTAATGACCATTCGCCCAACTGCCTTCTCCTCCCTTTTGAAACAGCGACCGGCCGAAATCCGCCCCAATAGTATAGAAGTTGCATGGTCGGTTACGGCCGGCTTAGGAGTCAGAGTGTTAATGAAAATTATGAACTTAAGAAATTACTTAATCTTAAGAAATGTTCACTTTTATACATTAATCATTGTTATCACAGCTGAAGATTAGTTAACAAAACAAAAGAATTTATAAACGGAAATGCCAAAAGCACATCGTCGCTTAACTAGCAACTCCGCCACCCTTATTTTTTTGAAATTTCAAAGAGGAAGAAAGTGCTCAATTTTTCGCAGCAAATAACGAATTTTTTTGAATTTTTTTCACATCTGGTACGAACATTCAGTCTCATGTTTTTATCTGATGTTAAAAAAGTCAGTAGTTGCGAAAAATTGAGACAAATCGTCTTTAATTAGAATTAAAATATTCAAAAGAATTTACATAAATGTCACTTGTGTGTTTTGTCCTATTTTTAGGACGATGAGGAAATACGAGTTAAACTAAATCGCTTTAGAGTTTTGTCCTATTTTTAGGACGATGAGGAAATATGAGTTAAACTAAATCGCTTTAATTTCAATACTATTACTGTGTATATTTCTGTTCTCAAAATTCGAAATACCTACAGTAGATGGTACAAATTGTCTTCTCTACTTGGTATTAAAATCAAATCAAAATGGTATTGAAGACTTTATTTACCTTTAATATATTTGAGACATATAAAAATAGCTTTTTCGATTGATCAGCAAGTGGCTTCCACAATAAATTAAAACTTCAAAATATATATGCAGTCGTTAACACAGTAAGCCACTTTTCGCCAGGCATTCTAAATTCTAATGATGGATTTGTTAAAAATGGACTAAACAATAAATGTAAAAATATCCTACCGTAGGAATATGTAATACATGTGACCAACAAACATATTATAATCTTATATATTAAAATCTGAGCGTCAACAAACATATGTATCTATGTCCTTCTATCTTCTCACGAACCATTGAATCCTGAAACAAGCCGTACGTACCAAAAGATGGAAAATAATCCAAGGAATACATTTCGAATATTTAAATTCCAAAATTGTAATTAGTTAAAAAGATATTAATTAAAAACGTCAAAATGAATGAATTTACGTGCTGTCATCTATTGGCTGCATGGTGAATTCATTCACGGCGGATTCTTTTCCCCCCTATTATTAGTTTTCGCATCCGGTGTTGCATTTTTTTATTTATTTAACGGAAGTTGGTATTTCCTTTTGAGCGAACTTCTGTGTTTGGATATATTAACAATGGAAAAAATCGTTTTCATGCTTTTTTCTTTCTTTTTTCGTATTAAAGTGTTTAACTTCTTAACGTTTGTTAGGGAAAGTAAGTGACAATATTTGTTGATTGTAGAAGAAAACGGAGGCGGGGCATATGAAAATATGTGGATACCAAGGTCTCACGTGACCTCATCTCTCTCCGCCTGGGAATTATCATATTATTCGTGATAGCCCGTGCAACGCTGGGCCACACAGCTATGTCTTATACTTAGCAGTGACACTGAGTCGTTGTTAAATAGACGCTTTGGGATATCTGTATTTTGATTTGTTAAATATTTGGTCGTTTCAAGGAGCATTTAATTGAAAAACAATATTAGAATTAGTAAAAAGTAGAATATCTATAAAGGGATACGTATTACTATCTATCGAGGATACATATTACTTTTGACACTTACGCTTAACTAGAGGAGTGCAGTTTTTTTCGGATATATGTCTTAAGCAAAAAATGAATAATTTGGAAATAGAATTATTTTTCAATATCTATTAGACTACTTCACAGATAATGACTTGCCGAGAAAAACAACTAATATGTGATCAATACTAAAATTTCAATGTTATATTTGGATGGAGTTTGAAAATGAATAATTAAATGGATAAATTATGAGTTTTTAAATTATTAATTGACTGTGCGCAGCATCAATCAAATTCATCAATTGAAATTTATATAGAAGTCATTCAAATTTACACACAATTTAAATGTAGCTCAAAATTCATGTTGTTTCATAACAGAGAGTTTGCTTTTGAAAAAATAAAACTTTCGTTTATCTAAAAACTTATTTTGGCCAAAAGTATGAAAATACAATAATTTTTTTTTCGCGAAACTGCAAATTCGTCATTCATAAAATTGGAAACTGTATAGTTCTTCTCAGAACTCATTTGTCAATGACGTCATATGTGTACAGAGATGGAAGATTCTTTCAACAACAAAAAATTCTAATATCTTTCACAATTCTTATTTTACATTCAAAAAGCTAAATTTACTTCATTGTTTCTTGATTTCATTCAGAATGGATGTGAACTGTCGCGTTCCGAATGATTAGTCTAATGATATTATGAATTACGTGCAACTAACTTAAGCTAAATCTCTTTACTTTTAATTCTATTACTTTGGATCCCTAGCATTATGAATGAGGAAGCAAAAAAAAAAATTGGAAAAAGTCAACAGAGAGTAGACGTAAACAGATCGAAGAATATTAATGAAATAAAGATTTTTACGGTGTTTAAGCCTGTATTTATTTTATTAGATAGGCATGCCCAATGAATAGCTGTTAAATTAGTCTGACAGAAAGAAATGTTTAAAAGACATGTCTTTTGGACTAGACATGGAACATTTTGTTCATAAAGTATAAATAGTTTGTCATTTCAAAACATGAAAAGAAATCAAAATGATAAATTTAATGAACTGAAATTCAATTAATTTACAATAATGAGTCAAATTCGTTTTCATATGAGAATATTGCAATTATATCGCCACTCAGTTTAAAGCATTGTAAAGTCGCACGTTTACGGGATTTTTATTTATTACCATATGTCTTAGTGATCTGAATCTCGAAAAAAATATATCTGACTTTGCATGAACAGTAGGAATAGCAGAGACGAAAACTATAATAATACAATATAATAAATAGTTTGCATGGATTGAAAATTTTCATGAATGTGGCATTTTTAGACTAATAACAATACTGCCGATCTCGCCGCCCTCCGGCCGGGTTCGAGGCTAGCACCCACTTTTCTCAGAACTACCCCTGCCACCTAGATGCTTCGAGGTTCTCAGCCACTATTTTTTTCAGTTTTAAATACTGCATGAATATTAGCGGAACAGACCATAAAACTATAGTGGATTTCATATGCTTTGTAGACAACAGATTCTTTTAAAATTGTAAAATCTTTCAATAACTTCATCTAGTTGTAATTTTTTGTATCCCTTTCTAACGAATTTCGGCATGAAATTCTTCAGATCCATAATTACAGAATGATATCGCCTTAAATAAACAGTTTCCAGCGCCTACAATAGGTAATTTATAATATTTTTGACACAACATTTTCATGGAACTGTTGGAATCTACATATTTGAAAGAATATAGTAAAACCTTCAGACTGTTCGCCAGCCGCAACCACTCGACGGATTTCGATAATTTTTATTTCATATGAAAGATTATGACGTCTAGATATGTCATCAAGGGTCTTCTGCCTCCCACTGCCACATTTCTGAACGAAATCGAAAAAATATTTCTCCACCATAAATTCTCTATGTTTTTTCGATTTCGTTCAAAATAGGGGGTGTTGGAGTGCAGCTGACCCTTTATGACATATCTAGACGTCATAAGCTTTCATAGGAAATAAAAATTTTCGAAATTCGTCGAGTGTTTGGGGCTGGCGAACTTTCTTATGGTTTTACTATATTATTTTAAATATATAGATAAAACAAACCTTGCACTGACAGTGAAAATTCCTTACTCAAGAACTTTTGAATAGAAAAAAATATTTTGTTCAACTTGTATAATATATTTGATTTTTTTTAAGATTAAAAGAAATGCTAAACTGAATTTTGTCTACTTGACTATGTTCCGCAAATAGGTATAGGTTAAATATTAACGTTGTCTTAGGAACTTCCACCTACAGAATTCTTTAATTTTTAAAGCATTAAAAAGTAATGAAACCACTAGAATATGTCTTTATTTCCCTCGCCCATATCTAAAAGATTACAAATGAATAGAAAACCGCAGAAATTAAAGAGTTCACCGATACATGAAAAATTCAAGGATGATTTGGAAGAAATATTAGAACAATTATCACAAATCATTAATTGTAATACTCTGTCTCATTCTTCATATTTAATTAATTCTTTGTTTGAAAATTACAAAGATGTCGAAGACGAAACCATTCATAGAGGTTTATCATTGACTACGGGATGGAGTTTCAAATGAAAATATTTGAAATTCTAAATAGTTTATGTTCTATTAAATATAAGCAAATGTAGATAATGTAAAGCACAAACAGATGAATGTTCCGAATTTTATATTGTTAGTTTCACCTTAATTCATCTATTTTTGTTACCTCTGAAAAAATGATATCAGAATAAAAGACACAAATTAAATAAGAGGGAATTATCAGAGAATCATTCTATTTAATTGACACCGTATTAACTATGTTTAATGAAACAGCTACATAATCGTGTTTTGAATTCGGTATTAAATATGTAAAATGAGTATGTATCATATAAAATATGTTTTATTGGAATTTTTAATTTAACAAATTAAATTTAGCAATTAAATGAATAAAAAAAACTTTATAAATAAATAAATATAAAATAAATAAGTAGATATAAAATAAATAAATATAAAATAAATAAATATAAATAAATAAATATAAAATAAATAAGTAGATATAAAATAAATAAATATAAAATAAATAAATATAAATAAATAAATATAAAATAAATAAATAAATATAAAATAAATGAATAAATATAAAATAAATAAATAAATATAAAATAAATAAAGATTATATCGGCCTTGTAGACGAAATTAAATGCACTAGAAACTGCTTCCATCTTTTCAGATGCTGATAACAGAAAAAGAATTCTTACATTTACGTTTCTATGCAAAGCGCATTTAACACTTTATATAATTACTAGGGGGCTCTGCCCCCTGCCCGTTGAAGCTCGCCAACCCTCCAGGAGGATTGCAGCGCTCCTTGCTACGCAAACACTGCTCGCTTCACTCGCTACATGAAGACACTGGGTTCCAGTGAAAATATATCTGGGATAAAATAGTCCGTACAAACACGGTGGCTCTAATTTCTCTATATATACACGTTGCAAACAGTATGCACCTTAATCATTATCCGTGAGCAGTGTGCAAGAGAAATTTTCTGAAGTATAATTAGTTCTCTGGTCCATATTCTGTAATTTTTATATTTACACATAGTAAATAGTGCACACAATTAGTATCACAAAAAAAGGCTCTGGATCGCCTAAGCCTATTGGCGGCATTTCTGGCCGATCTTCGCTGAAATCTTTCATCCAGGGATTCCCTTGCACGCTGCTTTCTTCTACGCAAATTGTATTCAGAAGTTCGGAAAGAGTTCATTTTAAATAAATAAATTCAAAAAGAAAAAAAGTAACGACTTCTCCTGTAATCCGTAAGCGATTAGCGAAATGCGGTAAACAATCTGATCGTTGCCAACGGGGAGAAAGAAATAAAGGTACTTTTTTTGCGCCACGCATAAGCGTTTTATGTAATATAGATTTCAACAAGATACTATTTGTGACGGTTTAGTGCACAGATTTTGCGGATTAGAATTTTTAATTTCTGTTTAATGAAGATAATTTTTGCATACAATTGGCTCATCTGTGAATGAGAATCAAAATGGAAGTTCTTTCGATAACGGCGAAATCCTGGCGGCTGGAAATGCATAATCATGTATATACAGAATGATGGAAGGACAATAGGAAACGTTGTAAGGAGAGGGACAATGATAATGTTTGTAACTTCTATTCACTTCGCTTTAGTTATTCCGTTTGTACCGGAATCAGTTAGTTGAAAGTTAATGAAAGACCGGATTTAATTACAGCGGTCGAAGGGACGGAAATTCAGTGTATTGCAAACTTTGCTTACGATTCGTTGAAAGCATAAATTATGCACCTTTATAATGTCCTGTAGGAATATCTAAGAATATCCGCAGTGCATTTGATGAATTTAATTCAAAGATGTATAGGGATGCATACACTAATTAATGACTAATTTTGATTGACGAAAACTGCTTCGATAATTTATTCAAAAATATATTTGCTCTCTTTTCTTTTGCTCAGTTGACAACAACATAGGTTTGTTCCTGATAATGTATAAAATATGCTAAAGAAATTCTTAATTATAATCCGAAAATATAAATATCTTTAGACAATAGTATTTGTACATGTAGAATACAAAGTATAATTTTAAACGTAAGAACTCTAAATGTAACTTATCTATTTCACAACTAGAATATAACAACAACAAACATTATTTTTGCAAATATTATCACTAATTTTTTCCAACAAACATAAATCTCTTTTGAATCATTCTTTTCGAAATGAAACATACAAATCTGGCCTTTTTATTACTTCATAATAGTATGGCTTGAATGAAATGACTAGAATTTTGTAAAAATATAATTTATTTTAAACTTTTAAACAATATACCGTACAATTACATTACAACTTTAAAAATCTTGTCAAAATTGTACATTGCAAAATAAAATCTCAAGAGACAAAAAAAGAGAGAGAAAGAATATTCAAGAACCAATAAGTAAAAGCATGGAATCTAACATTTCGTCTCACACGTAAGTGAATAATAATGGAGAAAAAATTCCATTTGAATGATGTTTGCAGACGAAAGGCGTTTCCGAAAATTTAAAAAAATCGTTAAAAATCAAGAAATTTACACAGCAACTTCAAATTACTCGTATTAATCTCGGATTTTACACATTAATATGATATCAATATAACGATTCTCCGATTAGAATAGAGCAGAAAATAGGCAGAAAACGCCCAAACTTAACGTTAAATAAATAAAAATTCGAATTCGAATTTTAAAATACTTTTTTCGGCAATATCTTCCACATGTGCTAATCAATCATTGCGCAGAATATGGACGCAGTAAGTCAAATGGTGTGGGTGTGCATTAGGGTGGATCGAAAAGTATAGGAAAAAAATTTTTTTTAAAAATATTTTTGGCATGAGGCGGGAAAGTTGCGTCTTAAGTATATTAGTTTATATTATTTTTTTATTGAAATTCATTTATATGTTCCCGTGCCCAAAGCGCCTCAAAAATAGTTAAAAACTGAATTTTTTTATGAAAATTTAGAATTTGTTTTGTTTGTTTTTAAATTAATTTTGGCATGGGGTGGGAAAGTTGTGTCTTAGGTATATTAGTTTACATATATTTTTTTTATTGAAATCCATTCATATCTTCCAGTGCCCAAGTGCCCCAAAATAGTTAAAAATTACATTTTTTTTGAAATTTTTAAAAAAATATTTTCAAAATTTCCTTTAGCGCCGGGTAAGAAAGTTTTGTTTTGGGTATATTAGTTTACGTTTTTTCATTATTATTAAAAGTCATTCATATCTTCTGGTAGTCGAAACGCCCCGAAAAATTTAAAAATTCACTTTTTTACAAATATCTATTAAAAATTGTGAATTAATGAAAAATATTTGAAAAATTGGCAGATTATTCAAGCATTAAAGTTAAAACTTATAAATAATTATAATTTTATAATAATACATGAAGTATAAATTTAATAGTCAAAGCAATAAATCACAAAACTTATAAAAAGTGAACTTACATCATAGATTTTTTAATACTATTAGTTTGAAGATTTACATATTTCTAAAGGATGTAATCCTTTTGATATTATAATGCTCGATAAGACTTCTTGATTATATCCTATTCAATATGAAACCGTGTCTCTTCTCTTCTCCATATACACTTTCCGAAGCTTCAGACACTAAGCAAAAACATCTTTCTACAGCTTCGGTATGGCATGGATATTTTGACCATTCCTCAGTCTAACATTTACCATGGGCTCAATTTCTTTAAATGGCACATTCATCAAAAGAGGTGGTTCAGAAGGTCCAACTCGTTGCCAGTTAATAAGTGCAAAATAATTCTTTGTTTTAAAGTCTATTTTTTGGTACTTGAAAAATTCTTATTCTGATAATTTTCTGTTTTAATTTCTAGCACAAATTAGTTTTCGTAGCGCTAAAGACCTTATATTCTCTCTGTTCTCTGTGAGCATTCACAATAGCAAATTTTCAGGATGACAAAAGAAGTTATTTCGTTGAGTAAAAGTGTCATATTTCTTAAATTGGGTTCTAAATATCTAGAAAATGAGTTAAGTCTCCAAATATGCCGCGCTCCTTCTGTTATGGAGGGCTTTGTCTTGACATGGAACCAAACAGGTTGCATATACCATCATAATATACGTTGCGAGAATAATAAGATTGTCAGATGGTTTTCCTGTGACCACACGCAACCTTAAAATTCTACCTGCAAATGTTATCCACCTTGAGTGAGCAACTGGACCAGGCTTTCTTAATGCCAGGTGAGAATAACATTGACCACGTGATATCGCTAGGCAAATATCACATAGGTATTGCTGATTATTGCTGAGAACCATTCTATCTATATTATCTGGCATATTCTCCACACGTATTGAAGAAAAAGGAGCTACAGGTAGCTCTTCGCAGGATTTGATTTGTTTGCCAATTTGTCGACAAAATTCTTTAGCACCAGTTGTTGCACCATCCAAAGAATTTAGTAGATGACGGAGAGGTAACTCATTTGTTTGAAGGAAACAAATGCACCACTGTAAGGGTCTATTGAGGCCAGTTCCATCAAGCGAAGAATGCCTCCCTTGTGCCCCGTATTAACATTTGTTCCATCGCATACAATTACTGTTAGCCCATTTAATTGCATATTATTTTATACAAAAAAAATTGAGTATAGCTTCTTTTATGGCTTTCGCTCCTCCTGTTGCAGCATTTATATGTCCGATATGCACAGAGTTAGATTCGTTTACAGGAGTATAATGATCCTCCTTCGTGGCCATTGCGTAGTACTTTCCATCCTTTTTTAATTAGTACTTTTGAGTTGTCTTTTCTTCCATCGAAATATAATCCGATTAAAAGAGACCAAGACACTTTTAACTTAGTAGACTCTGCAACTGCATTTTAAAGCTTTTCAAGCTGTCTACGAATTTTATTGTGATCTACCACACGCGAAGTCTCTCCTTCGTGTACAATTCCATTGTCTTGTAGAACGGCACTGGCAAATGAAGCAGCTTCTCTATTTGAAATTCATTATCGATCACATTCCCTTGCTAAGGTAGGGAAATCTAAACTATTTTGTGATTGATATTCCAAGGTAATTACATCCGTATCTGTATACGTGGAGGAAGATATAGTGTTGAGCTCAAGTAGCTCCATTGATTGAGCATGAGCAATATCAGCAGCAGTTTTAACCATTTTACGTTCTATTCTTTTGTCTTCCATCTGTTTTCTTTTTCCTTTTTCTCTTTTCTTTTAGTTGCATTACGTCCACTCCTCCAATAACCATTTTCCTTTCTAATCTTCTATCTTCTATAAACAATCGCTCAGCAAGTGGAATTTTCATGTCTTTTTGGCATATACATGTATCGAAATTTATACACTTACAAAATGTGATATCAAACAAACACGATATTCTTTCATTACGATAATTTTCCAATTTTTGTTGGAATTTTTTATCATTCCTTCACCTTTTCCTCTACGTTTCTCCCTGTAAAATCGTTTCTTTAACACATTTTCTTTATTTTTAATTTTTAATTCCAAATTTGCATAAAAATCGTTTTTCTGCAAATATTTAAATGTCTTGGGGCACCAGAAGATGGTAAACAAAGTTGAAAAAATTTTGCATGTATGCTAATACACTTAAAAGACAACTCTTGCACCCTATGTCGATTATTTTATCCAAACTTCGAATTTTCGATCCACCCTATTGTGCATATTGAGAAAAATTCGACGGGAGGCTGTCTGTGGGAAACTGCCGCTGGCATAGAGGGGCTCAAACTTATTCAATTATGAATTTCTGTGACTAAAGCAGCTCTATGTGACTAAAGTCGCTTAATGTGACTGAAGTAACACTTTGTGACTCAGAGATTTTGTGACTGAAGTAACTCTTTGTGACTCTGAGAATATGTCACTGAAGTCTGAGTTTATGTGACTCTGAGATTATGTGACTGAAGTAATTCCTTGTGACTCTGAGATTATGTGACTGAAGTAACTCTTTGTGTCTCTGAGATTATGTGACTGAAGTAACTCTTTGTGACTCTGAGATTATGTGACTGGATTAGCTATTTGTAACTCTTAATTTATGTGACTGATTCGTGATTTTGATTGTGTTTTTTTTGTGAAAAATATTCTTGTTTACAAATGCAATATATTTATTCATGTTATTAATATTGGCTACAATTTCTGTTGTTAACAGTCTTATGTAAAATGGAATGGTACGAGAAATAGCAAACGTAATTGAACAATTCTGAAGTAATTTTTATCGTGAACGTAAGATCGATGGTCGAATTGCCTAATTCACTTGGATAGTTTGCAGGAACCATATTGAGATTTAAATGATGTTTAAATAAAACAAGCGCCTTCTCGTAACAAAATTTGGAAAATCCTGTTAATATACCGCTCACAACCGACTGCAGCAAGCGACTGTGTCTGCCAGACAGTTAGGTATGAGAAAGCGCGGGAAGCTAGGTTGGTCACTGCCCATTGGTCGCTGTGAAGTCATCAAAATTCTGGTTGATTTTTACAAATTTGCAACTCGACTATGACTAAACCTTAATTTCGAATTCTTAAATTCTTTTTGCAATCTTCAATGTCTACCTTTCTCTGTTAAATGAAACTAAAACCAACTCTCTATGTTATTTGGTAGCGGAGCTATAAGCGTTTAACTTTACCATGAAAAGAGTCATAATTTTTTACTTTTCCGACACCCTATTAGACCACTATGGAGGGACTAAAGTTTATGTAAAAAAATCCGAACACACATAAAAACGAAGCTATCCGAAAATACGGCAAGTGAAAGCAACATTATATATTATCACTATTTTAAGTATTATAATGGAAACATAGAATATACATCTCTATATTTCCCTTTCAAGAATTTCTAATTACCACGTAAAAGTATTCTGGCAATGTATAAGACATTTATTTATTGTCTGGTGATTTTCGCTCTGGTGATTTTAACTAATGTAACATTATCTTAAAAGTTATTAAGAGGGAATCTTACTATTTTCTTAACTTTGCCACTGTAATAAGAAACTGATTACAAACTTTATTAAACAGTTTACTTTACATGAGTATAAATGTTTATAAAATATAATTTTATAACTGAGGTTCATATTACATTTATCCAGTTCTTTATTTCATTTTAGATTAAAACCTATTCAAGAAAATTTCAACTACTACATTATAAATATCATCATTGTATTATAATATTAAATTATATAAATTTAGAAACTTCTGAAAAAAGAGACACACATTATTACTAAAGAATAGATTCACGTAAATAAAAAACCTGAGTGTCTTTCATCCTTGATACCAGACACTAAGGACACTCATAAACAATCTAAAGTCAGAAGGACATTATTGAATTTAATTGGGCCATATATTCATGAGTGACCAATGGCTTTATGAAGTACCATATGATTCTATCATTAAGAATTTAATGTATGTAATTATATAGTATATAATTTTATATCATTTCTTAATTTACTGTCTAAGCATTCTCGTAGACGCTACTAAATCTGTCGCAAATAACAACTTGTTAGCACTTTATCAAAATATAGGTTAATTAAGCAGCATTTACATTTTAAAATATTAATTAATTCCTTTCTTCTACATTTCTCGATTGGTTACTGGAATCCAATGTAAGCATTGATAGACGTTCTGTGATTCATGAAGTTGATTTGTTCAATAAGAAATGTTAGTTCTCATTTTGCATAAGAAAAGTAACAAAGCGAAG
The DNA here is from genome assembly GCA_013235015.1 of Araneus ventricosus. Classification (NCBI taxonomy): domain Eukaryota; kingdom Metazoa; phylum Arthropoda; class Arachnida; order Araneae; family Araneidae; genus Araneus; species Araneus ventricosus. The sequence goes on along the minus strand of BGPR01013754.1, from coordinate 28,223 downwards.
GAACCATGGACGAAACTTTTGAATTAGATTGTTTAAGAAGGTCGGCATGTACCGTAGATGAACGAAATTAAAACTGCATTTCACTATATTTTGGTCCAGGTCTTTAATCAGAAGATTTATATCCTTAAAAGTTAGATCTACCGATTGCTCTATCCTGCCTCATTCCTTCATTGATTACGAAGTTCAATAATCAACATCAACATCAAATTTTGAATATGGAATTTTAATATAAGCATAATAATGTAATCGTGGTCAAACAATAGACTCAAAAAATATTCCTCAAAACACAAGGTTTTTTCAGTGACACCATGGACACTTCTGTTATTATTCTGTTATGTTATATTCTTTACTTTATTCTGTTATGTTATCTTCTTCGTTTTATTCTGTTATGCTATCTTCTTTGTTTTATTCTCTTATATTATCTTCTTTGTTTTATTCTGTTACGTTATCGTCTTTGTTTTATTCTGTTACGTTATCTTCTTTGTTTTATTCTGTTATGTTGCCTTCTTTGTTTTATTCTGTTATGTTATCTCCTTTGTTTTATTCTGTTATGTTATCTTCTTTTTTTATTCTGTTATGTTATCTTTTTCGTTTTATTCTGTTATGCTGTCTTCTTTGTTTTATTATGTTACGTTATCTCCTTTGTTTTATTCTGTTATGTTATCTTCTTTGTTTCATTCTGTTATGTTATCTTCTTTGTTTCATTCTGTTATGTTAACTTTTTGTTTTATTCTGTTATGTTTTTTTTCTTTAGTTACATAATTTATTTCAGAATTTTTCTTTTTCACGTTGCTAAATTTGTTTATTAATTTTTTCTGGTATGCTTCCACTTCATGTCCATCTAAACCGATTATAAAGAAACATGATGAATATAGATACGGGGACATGAAGTGGTGTTATATATATAATGGGGTAAATATGTAGAGAAAACGTGGAATAAAGAAGATAGTGTTCAGCGTAATTGGATGTGTTACCGAATAACTTTTATGAGCAAAACATAAAAGCTTTTCAGCAAGGACTTCGGTTTCTGCCATGAATTGAAAGCCAGAATATTATATTGAGCATAAGAATGGTTTTATGGTGGGTTGTATAAAAACACTTTATTTTAAATAAATATATCTTGTAACAGCATTATTACGATTAAGGTATTCTATAGATTCATAATGGATATAATTTTAAACGATATTCTTTTCAGCAGACAAAACTTTATTTATCATTCAGTTCCTCTTTAGACATGCATCGAGGTTTAATGGCAGGTTACTCCTTTCAAATCACATTATAGACTTATTCATCTCCCTTTTGAAATTCATGTCCTAGCGTTTTCTGTGCAAGAATTGAAAGAAATTTGGGTAGGATAAAAAAATTTAAAAAAAATGTCTTGAGGGGAATCTCACCTTATTTTTTTTTATTTCAAATGAAAAGATTCTGTTATCTAATTTCACAGCGGGAATAAAATTGCTATAAAATAGGGCAAAATACGAGTTCCGATTTTCCTTAAGTGTTCTCAAATCCTACCGTCATTTTTATGGGGCAGAAGAAAGGGTTATTGGTTTGGAAAGGAAAGTCGTTACAGATGCGGTGATATGAAACTTCAGAGACACAAAGCGACAAGCGGAATGTAGTAATGAAGAGGGATTTTGGTGTACCTCACGAAACAACTTATTTCTGAAAACCAAAATCCTAGCATCGAATTAACTGAAGAACTATGGTCGATATTTTGGGGGTGTTCATTCAAGAAAATCTGTAATAATACTGAACAAATATTTCAATCGTTTATGTATGTAATTTTTATAAGCTTGCTCATGCATTTTCTTCAGAAACAGCAAAAGAGTCAATAATATCAAAAATATTGAAAAAGGTTTGACATCATTTATGGACAGCCCCTAACCTTTTTAAAACGGACATGTTTTCAAGCATTATTCACCAATTAAATAACGATTATTTTGTTTAAATTCAGTTGTAACAGATTAATATCTTTTGAAAAAAAATGTAAATAATAAATTTAGATTTTTTTCTATCGCCTTTAAAGGTTGCCTTTTTATAGTTTCCCTTCTCTTATTTAAAAATGAATATTGGTTAATTATTGATCAAGAAATCGGATCCCTATCTCATGAATAGCTTACGGCCCGTGGAAATTAAGGTAGGCGTGAACTTTCTGATTTAAACGACTTTACGTCTACAATTTGCTTCGGCACAGTTATTATGAGAATCTAATCTCAAAAAGTCAAAACACGCCAGAACGTTTTGGCATACAACAACACCAAGGGGACAGCAATCCAAGAGTCTTGTTTTTATATTCATATAATACACTTTCTGAACCTTCACCAAGATGGCATATATAGTATTATAATTTTCTTTAAGAGGAGTAGAAATGTTATATCAGCACACAATTTTCATCTGCTTGCAGGTTGATGCTTCGCTAAAAGCTTTACGCCCTTAGTATTTTGTCCTCCGGGTTCTGTCTGTCATCAGTTATATGGAGATAATTTTACTCATCTTTATAATTGTATAATTTTAACCCTCTCATACCGAGACAGGCGGTCCCGGGCGGTCTAGAAATTTCCCCTTAGCAGCGACGAAGGCCAGTCTGAGATGGTTGGCTTCTTTTGAGGGGAGATGAGGTTCTGAGATTGCTTTGAAGATAAGCGCCGTAGGAAGGGTCCAATTATCCTTGCCAACCACAGACCATTTCTCTGCGTCTTAAGGGAAGGTTATAGCAGGGCTGGCAGGGGAAATGACCACCCAGGTTGGGAGATTCCAATTCACGTCGTTTCATTCCAAAAACTCCCCGTCTTAAAGGAGCTAGAAGACAAATGTCGCCTCGGGGTTAAAGAGTCAAATACGGCGACTTTATTATAATTAGGGTAGAGAAGGATAATTCATCTCAAATCATGTGAAATGGAATACGGATCAAATATTAAAATTTCTTCAAAAGAGTGATGTTCTTTCTTGGTCATTCACAACACCAGCGTTAAAATGTTAATTTATATAAAATTATTCTTATATATAAGGATTATAAACTCCTAAACTTCCAAATTAAACAAATTTAAAATGGTTAAGGGAATCACAATAAATATTTTCTTCCCATCTTAAAGAAGTCGATATATAGTATGTATATTTTAATATAAAATTGCATCTGTGACTGTCAATTCTCTTGTGACTGCTTTGAAATTGTTTTCCTTAACACTTAGTTGGAGGAGCTGGCGTACAGAGTACCACAGTGATTTATTTTTTGCCGTGAATTTTCGACAGTTCCTCCCTGAGCCCTTTCCCTCCCTCTTAACTAACAGAACCATCCTTCGAATACAATGCGTGTAGCCTATTCGTTCAGTATGACTTCTACCTTTCATTGTAAGCATTTTTCTGCACTCGCCTCACGTCGACGAAACTCAGTACGCCAGAAATTTGTACGCTGCCATCAGATTCGAAGACAAAGACACGACGGACACATGCAGATATGATGATAATTTTGCTAGAGTGAGATGATTTTTGATCTGTTTCAATTAACACTGAGAAAAGTTTTCTGGTGAACAACTGACGATAGAATAACAATCGTGGAGATGCTCATCTATTCAACATAAGCCGAATAAATTTTCTTCTTTTTCTATTTTATCTGTCATTCTTTTCCTCCATTTCTCTATTATGGTTCTTCAACAGATAAATAATAAACTGAGAAAATTTGGGTAAAAATATGAAGCAGAGGGAGGAAAAAACGACTTGCCGTACTCTATACACCGCCCCTCCCAAATTGTGCCATATGCTATCCTCGCCCACAAGGGGATAATTCAGTAAATTTATCTAGTTTTAACTTGAAAAAGTCACAAAAGGATCATCAGTACGATTAGAGTATTTTTATAATATTACAGTTGAATTGATTATTTCATAAACACTTGCCAATCTTCAGCCATGTTGATGAAGAATTTCAGATGCAATGTGAAGAATTTCGAATCAAAACCATACAATCTTTAAATCTACATCTGTAAATTCATAAACGGCTGACCAAAGATTTTTAGCATTTATGCTGTATTTAAATTTTGATGAGATATTATATTTCAGAAATGCAGAAGTATCAATTTTACTCTAGACGGTTTATTACATGATTTCAGAGCTTTTAATTAAACTTAATACTGCTCTAAATCTTCTAAATGTATCAGGTAACTGGAATAGATGTTTCAAAAAGCTGAATATTTTACTCTAGACGATTTATTACATGGATATAGAGCTTTTAATTGTACTTGATACTGCTCTAATTATTCTAAATGTATCAGGAACTGGAATAGATGTTTCAAAAAGCAGAATATATTACTCTAGACGATTTATTACATGAATTTAGAGCTTTTAATTATAATTGATACTGCTCTAATTATTTTAAATGTATCAGGTAATTGGAATAGAGGTTTCAAAAAGCAGAATATTGTCTATTATATTGGTACAAGTAATTATATTTTCTTTTTTAAAAAACTGATTTAGTAAATTATAAAGTTTTTGGTAAATGAACTCTGTTTCCTCTCTGTTTAAATAAAGAGTTTAAAAATCAATAAGTAAAGTTACAATTCATATTTTATCTTCATTATCTTATCTTGATGTTAATAACTGCTGCTATTAAAATGTGATTACGGAGAAGACTAAAAAATTATATTTTTTCTTTACTTTCATTCAGGGAAGCAATCCATTAGTATTATTATTAGAAAAATCAAGAACTCTATAAAAACATTGTATTCTACGAACTGGTTACCGATTCCATGGTAAACAGAACCTGGAATTCCCAGAAGAATTTAAAAGCTTTTCATTTTTGCCTTTAATGTTCAAGATAAAATGTATCGTACATCAAAGCTTATGAAAAACTCAAGGTAAATTTAAAAGAGAATTAATTACATTTTTCTAGAAAAGTTATTTCTCTAACTTACTTATTTATGCATTCAAAAACACATTTCTGCGTAATATAAATTCTTTAGGAGGCATTAAGTAGGAATTCATTGGAAACGGAAACAAAATTATTCATTTTAAGGTTTCCGAGAACTTATTACATTTCACTGTTTACTGGTCAAAACATATCAGAGCCCGTAGGAGATGCAGCTTCATTCATGTAAATTATTTTTTTAATTGCTTTCATATTAAGTTATGCTGAAAATTAGTTCTCTTTAATAATACTTGTTTTCGAAAGTGACGAAATTGCACTGAAAAATTTAAAATCTTTTTAAGTGAGATAGGAGTCGTCACCTTAAAAGATATATCTAAACTAATTTTTAGCTTCGGCTGTTAGAAATGCTTTTAAAAACTTTCATATTCAATAATATTTAAAATTAGAATTATAATTTCTATTTCAGTTAAATCAAAATTAAATTAAATTTAATTTAATCATATTGGTTTACAGATGCAAAATATCTGAATTTCAAATGCAATTGCTTTTTCTCGGAAAAAATATTTAACTATTTATTGATTTGAGAATACAGCAAAATCAATTTCGATTTATATATAAATAATTTATTTTGTTTTCTAATTCATTCGTCTAAAAAAGTAAAAGTAATATTAAACATTGGCAATGGTTTTCCGCCAAAGTACAGAGAAACAACAAGTACAAGAAATCAAATAGCCTGTAATTTTTTGAAGAAATTTCAAACTGTAACCGACTGTTTTGATTTATAAAAATCTTTACATCCTCTTACCTATCTCATAACCCACTATAAATAAAAGCGTTTGACATTATTTGCAATGTATGTTTTCAGTTTTTAAATTGAAGTTTTTAGCTTATATGTCCATTAAATTTCTTATTTTTCATTCAAAATGCATCATATTTTTTAATAAACTGAAATCAGGAGAAGTTATTTCTATGATACTTTAAAGGGAAAAATTATAATTTATTTAGTTTTCAATAGTGCACAATTTATCAATTTAACTCAAACTTTTCATACCGTCCTAGAAGCAAAGCATTTCAAAAATATGGCACTAACTAATCACAAATTATGTCTTATTTTTTAAATAATAATAATGGATTAAGAGAACTAAACTGTTAAGCATTATTCTAAACTTCTATTTACTCAATACCGAAATCAAATTAAGAAGTTAGTCCTGAGTTTCCCCTAAAGGTATACCATAAGTGGAAAAAATAAAATATATCTCTAACTAATCGCCATCTTGTTCACATAGATTATTGCGTTCGAAAATTTCAATAAAGTCTTTAATCCATAGAATTGACTTAATAGTTCTGTTCGCAAAACAGTTTTAAATTTATAATTTTGATAGGAATGTAATTTTCACTATTTTAGGAGCATTACACCTAAGCTGTTCATTGTGCTATAAACCCGGGAATACTTTCTATCTGTCATGCCACTTAAAATATGAGATTTCATATGCAACGGGAAATATTAGAACTTCTATCCAATAATTTGCTTCCTAAATCTCAACATGCTGATCAAATATAAAAGAATAACAAGTGAAATAATGCAGCATAGAATTTTTTTTTGTATAATATCTAATAGCAAAAAATTTAGTGCACCACAATAAGAAATCTTAAGTTCAGCTTAACTCTATCGATACGGGAACGTCCCATACGTCCCTTCAAGCAAAAGACGATAGACGTCCGAATGTCACTCAGAATTTCCCACCCCCATTCGTTAAGTGCGATTGCTTTCATACCCGCTTCCGTGTTTTCTTCGTTAGAGTGTCTCGCCCAGATGTGTTTGGGGAAGAGGGGGGTTTTCTTACAATTTGGGCAATGCCAGCTGTCATTGTGGTTTCTGAGGGGGAAAGTGAATTTCCCTTATCTTTGTTAGAGGAGCTCGGACGTTCCTCTGTTTTGAGGTACCTTTATTTCAATGGATTTAGGAATCAGAGGGTTAAAGAGAAATAATACATTTTTATGCCTTCAATTACATAACAAAAAATAGAATTAGCGTTTGGAAATATTTAAACTATAAAACTTTTTCAAAACGAAAAAAACGAGAAAAGAAACCTACCCAATATGCAGAAAAAAGAGCCAACTTTTGAAACCTTCGTTATTAACAAATGGAAGAAATACCCGAGATAAAATATTTGTCGTGGCAATGAACATAATTTGAATTTCATTTCAAAAATTAAAGTATTTTTGTAAAATATCCTTATGAATTTATTAAAAATAGATAAAAGAAAATTCTACGGCAACTAAATTAGCATTATAGAACAAATATGTTTTTGAATTTTTAGTTGATTGAAAAATATTTTTCCTGTAATATTTCCGGAAGTTATCAAAATAACCCTCCAACATTGGCTTAATTTTTAATAAATAAAATTATAATTATAATTTCAAAAATTAGCAACGGTGTGCATATTCACACCCTCCAATGCACGTTTGTGCCGTATTTCGTAGTTCTACGTTCAGTTGTCTGCCAATGCACAGACGACTCGTATTCTCCTCTATTATTAGTAGTGATAGAGATTATGTTGTGAAAACTACTCTATTACATTTTATACAGAATAATGCCGCAACAAAACGTCAGTGGAAGTCAAGCTGTTCAAATCAGCTGCTTATATATTATTTCTTTTTTCTAATTGTCTTCTTCGTGGAATCGCTTTAATAATACAATATCAACAAAGTTATCCAGAATAAGAATGGAGAAACTTATTTGTTATTTCAACTTCCAAAGCGCTCTTGAACGGTATGACTTTACTCCATGTAACTACTTCCTCGAGATATTTAAATAAGTGTTATGAGTGCATAAAATTCATGAAACCATTGAACTTTCCGGCTTTAAAATATTGGATTTAAATTTCGTTAATTCTTCGTAATTTTTGTCTTAAAATATGAATTAAATGTTTATACGTGCTAGAAAAGAATGTGGAATCACACATGCAATTTTACATGTATTCGAATTCAGATATTTCTTTCATTTCTAAAGCATCGTATCTCTACTTCTATGTTAAACAACTAATGGAATGATTAAATATCTATTTAAAGCTCTTGAATACTGATATACACAAACAATTCTGTAATATGGAGAAAAAGACAAAGAAACCATTTAAATTTACGTAAATATTTCGAATTCTTTTGGTATCAACTTAATTGCCAGATTATCAAGTAGAATGTTGATACCTGCAAGCTATATTGTGGCCTCGTTTGGATCGGTTTATTCGAACCGGAGCCCAGCTTACATAAGGCTATGTGCGTTACCAAGATAAAAAGCTTGCCATGCATATATTTATCTTTATGACAGGAGAAGAAGTTCATTAAAGTGTATAAATCTCGTCTTTGTGGATAAAAGTTCGTTTATGTTTAATATTCATGTATTAGGTGCCTGCTCAAACACGAAAAAGACAAGCAATCTTGAGAATGTATATTAAAGTTTCTCGATAACATTCTTTTATTTTTATAAGTTCGACTAATTTTAGAAACGTTGCTCCTCAGCAAAAAATAAAAACAATTTATTGAGGAGTTTGTTATTTTTCTTTCAGTAAAAAATAAGAGATTTTCTTAACTTCCATGCAAGCTAGTGTAAATAATTCAAGAATATTGAAGAAGAAAAATATCTAATGAGCTTCTAATGGCATGCAAATTTTTAGGGAAATCGGATAGATATGTGTGATTCGAAATACGTTAGATCTTAATGACATTATGTGGATTAACCAGGATCAAAATTTATCTTCACATTATATTTCCTATAAATGATGACTTTCATAATAATTAATAATTATGTGTTACTAGTAACAGGGTTTTGTATAACATTTTATATATCCTACATAATCCGAATGTTACTGAATTCACTAATTGTATGTTTTCCGGTATTTACATGATGAATAGCATCTTAATTTAAAGAAAAAGAAATTTTTAAAGTGTTCAAGTATACAGTTCATTATCAAGAATCTTTACTCTTTTCTCTTTGTTAAAGTCTAGATCTAAAATTTCCTTTAAAAACAGAATTTAATTTTCATGAAATTCCATTATTAAACTATAATAGCTAAGTAATGACAAAGCAAAAGTAGCAGAATCTATAATGTGCAAATGAAATGTTTTTAGGAAATTTTTGCTACCTAATATAAAAACAATATAATGCAAAAAATCATAATTTAAAGCGAAAAATACCTCTTAATGTTAATTTTATTCTTTAGAAACAGTATTAGCATTTAATTTTTTTAAAGGAATAGAAAATTATTAAATTTTCAAAAATTGCTCCACGAAATCTTAAATTATCAAAATGATTATTTTAAATATTAATACCATGATAATCAAAGAAATGATGCATTGAACAAAATACTGAAAGAATGCATCAAATTTTTGGGCTATACGAATAATTAAGATTAAGATTATACAAATGAAGCAAATGATTGGGCTGTCTTCATCGATATATAACGTTTTATTATAACATCGAAATACATAAAAAAGCTTTTGTTTGATAAATTATGTAGGAGAATATACTCGAAAAAGAAAACTCTCTGCATCTAAAAAACATTTTCGTACACCATATATATGCATCTATTGTAATACATGTAAACATACTTTGGAATATTTGTTTGGTTTCATTCCATAAAACGTATAACTACACATTAGGAATTTATTTTTAAATTAACTCTTTGAACACGAGGCGACTTCTTTTTCTCTTCTAGCTCCTTTAAAAACGGGACTTCTTGGGAGGAAACGACGGGAATTGGACTCTACCAACATGGGTGGTCTTTTTCCCCGCAACTCCATCCCGTCATATAACCTTCCCGTAAGGCGCACGTAAATGGGTTTTGGTGTTCAAGGATAATTGGAACCCCCTAACGTGCTTATCTCCTAAGCGATCTCAGAATCTCACCTCCCCTCAAAAGAAACCAACCGCTCGAGACCGCCTCGCTCTGTATGAGAGGGTTAAACTATATGCAATAGTCCAGAGGTTCAAAGTAAACACGTTCAACAATTATTTATATCTCTGCTTAAGAACATACACAGAACGAATTTATTCACAGATCTTAGAAATATCGTATCATCTGAAGTGAAAATGAAGGACTCTTAAAAATCTAAATAAGATTCCATATCTAAATAATCTATCTTTACCTAAGAATTCCTACATGTAAGTCTTTAAATTCCCGGACTTTATTTCATTTATCAAAACGAAATGTCTCTCGAAATGTTTGATATTCTCCACTGAAAGTTTCGAGACTATTGTATTAATAAAATCAGGACCATAAAGCGAGATTCAGCATTTACAGTTACACTTTCCTCGCGTCTTTTAAGGAGAGAACCCACTTTTATTCGCTTCAAAATATTCACCTTCCAGTCATATTTGAATTCATTGCTGTATCCAATTTCACGCTTAATTTAATTCTGGGACGACGTATTAACTCCAGAATCCCGCATTCTTCCCTTCTTTCCTATTTTACATTTAAATAAACTTTTAACGAAAGGACAGTTTTCACACCGGGAGTTGTGGCTTTTGATTTCAGTCGGGTAGTTTCTGTTTGCCATAAGTTGAGCTGTAATTAGATCCTTCAAACTTCACGACAACACAAATAATCTCATCTCTTATTTGCCTTCCGAGTAGATTACCCTAATCAGGTTACAAATTTCGTGCGACTGATTTCAAACTGAAACGCTAAATGTTTAATACCGCTGCCAGGGAGATATATGCTTTTAGAATGTGAGATAAGCCGGTGGCTATATCAACTGTTTTCTTTACTTCGACTTAAAATATAAGAAACTGGATTTAGACCTCGTATTTTTTTATAAAGTTTGAGCATAGCAGCAATTTACAGTGAACAACAATGCATTTCGAAAATATCTTCCAAATTATATTAAAGCCTGATGTCATCTTGTCATGACTAATGAAATCTGTAGCATAATATCCCTTTCTTGCAAATCATTGTGATTTACAAGGACTTATATTCTAAAGAGAGGGGTTTCATAATTGGCTACATCCTACAGTAAATTATTTATTGAAATTTGCACATTTAACGTTGTGTGTCAAATAAATGCTAATAAAATAGAATTGTTATTTACACGATACTCCAGATATTCATCCTAACATCACAGATCCTTGAATTTTATCACTTTAAATTTAAAATCATTTTAAATTTTTTAACTGTATACTTTCAGTAACATTATAAGTTTAATAGGTAATTATTTATTTTCTGAATGATCGTAATTAAAATAGTATTTTGTTTCAATTATCGCAAGCATGCAGATGAATAAATTCTTTTACGGTTATTGCAATTGCAATGGATTGCATTTTATAATTAAAAGAAACATTATAATATATATAATAATTCCACGGTCCTTTAAACTAACCTAGGAGACATAGCACTCTCTTACATTTAAATAGCTCATAGAAATTACCATTCAGCAGTTGTGATACACAAGCATGATCGTAAGCAATAGGGGAAAGTCGGGTAAGATGGCGACCTTAAGCATTGGGGATTTTTCCTTACCTTAATATTCGTTGCAAGAAGACTATTTTTCGCTAAAATCTTCTACAACTTTTTATTTTAAAGTGATATTTTTTTTTTTTAAATTTTATGTTCAAATTTGAGACCCCAAAATTTCATTTTAGGAAAAAAGTCAATTTCGTCATCTTACACGACTGTGCAGGTAAGATGACGAAAGGTGACTGGTAAGATGCCGAATACCTAATTTGCAAAGACCTGAAAGTGAATCTATGCTGCTGCAAACGCTTAATCGAAAATTTCGGACGCTGATATTTTATATTATCATATATTAATTAATATATTAATATCAACTAATATATTAATTTGAGATTCAAACCTTAAGAAATGAAATCAATTACAAACATCGCATCTAGATGGGACTGGATTTTGTCTTAGCCAGTAGAGGTGGAATGGTGCCAGTGCTTGCACATAAAACTTTGGAATCTCAATTCTGTGATTCCTTACTCACTCCAAATGATGCATTCTTCATTATCGAGGACATCTGGGTCCAGATTGTTATTAGCGTCAACGTAAGGAAATTCAAATGGATGACTTGAGTCTTCCGACTCAGAATATTAGAAGTCGATGTGTTACTTAGCTACTTTCTTCCTTTTTGTAGAATTTTTAGGTATGTTGTGCGTTTAGTCTTATTAACTTCACTCTTGTTCAGCTGTCAAAGTTTTCGTTTATCTTCTTTTTCCTCTATCTCTTTTTTAATGAGATGTTCATTTTCCCTGGAGTGACCTTGAGTTGCAGGAAGGGCAGGTGACATTCAGGTAGCACGACGAGCTTCTGACTCAGCGTGGAGGTGTTCGTCATCTTTCCTTCCACCAAATTCGTCATCTTACCAGATTTCGTCTTTTTATCTAAAAAAAACATTGAAGGATATCAGCTGATCAGAAAAATTAAAATAACATATCATTGAACTCGTTTTGATTAGCTCTTTGCAAATATCACATGTAAAAATCAAAAACATTTACTCCATGAAAGCTATCCCTTACCAAGCAACAACCAAAAATTGCATAGAAACAACTAGAAAACGAATTATCGCTTACTGTGAATCACACTAATAACGGGATGAAATATTTTGGTGTGACGCGAATAGCTGGCCGCTAGAGGTCTCTGTTGATGCAGAATCATTGCTGACATCTAGTGTAATTTTCTAGAAAAATCTAGTTTTTCGTCTTATCCGACTTTTTCCTACTTAAAAGCACAGACAGGTCTAAAGCAAAGAGTACAATATTAAATAAAAACTGTATTAATTTGCGAAGGAGCGTATGGTCCTCTTTTATATTGATATAGATCTCATAATCTGTTCTCATTGGAAATATGGAGCAAATTATTATGAATTTCTCTGGCAACATTGCATCCAAGAAACATTGCTTAATGTACAAAATGATTCTGGACTGGGAAGGAGAATTTCAGTTGCCTTTCCAAAAGCGTCCCAGATATGCCTAGAATACCAGTTGTGACGTATGTCCTCCTCCGATAGCTGGCATTGCTTTAGGACCAGGTGTGCGTTCCAGGGCCGGTCACCATTATGTTCAACACCCTCATCTTACAAGTTGCTATCGACTAATATTTTTGTGATGTGAATTACAGGTGTCTCCTTCCATCTATCTATTGCACGAAAGGGGGTAACAGTCCCGAACAGGTATTTATTGTCCAAGTAGGTGTATTCCCCGGCGAAACGGACATTTTCGGACACCTGCGCCGATCCAGTCTTAACCCGCTATTGACGGGTTGCTACCTTTCATTACAGAACTTTAGTGCGCGGTGTAGAGCTTTCATTTACCAATTCAAAGGAATTTGGTAACAATCCTGAACAGGTCTTTATTGTGCAGTCAAGTGTGTTCCCGTGAGAACGCAAGGGCTTTTCTTCATTGATGAGATATAAAGTTGGAACTGAACAACTAAAGAGGAGATGAAATCATGACAGCCAAACTTCTTGGTCGTAATACACAGAGGTGCAAATTGGACATTTTAGAGAAGCTCGCTGTTTCTTTTAACCAGTGAATGAGATACCCCGCCTTGGGGTTTACTATATTGTTTCATGATTAATCAAAATATTTGATGTTTTGTTTATAAATTTCTATATTTACTCCAGATGAAATCTCAAAAATTAAGTTAAATTTAACTTATCTGTGAATGTTCTTTAAGCATAACTGCAAGACCTTACACAGTGTCGTTTCATGTTGTGAGAGTTGCATAACTGTGAAAGGACCAAACTTCTGTTAACATGCCTTTTTATATTGTATTTCGATATTGTAGCCACAATTTTAGACCTTCATGCGCAGATAGGTGAGTGTTTTAATACCCTCTGTATGGTCATTTAATAGTATTACTTAATGTCCTGAAATATGCGCAGTAGTTCTATATATTATCGAATAAAAAGGAAATTAATTAACCGTTAATAATCCCAAAATTATTATACTTATTTTTTTCAGATTTCAAGCAAATTATTTACATTTAGTTATTGCATCAATTATCTTTACATCCAATCAATAATATCAGGATGAAAGATTAAGTGCATATATTAGAAAGGAAAGCAATATTGAAAATCTATATTTATTTAGACAACTTATTTGGTTAACTAGAAGTATCATGAATACAGGTTATATTAACCCGGAAGGACGCGCGGGAGTCATTTTATGACCTCAAACCCTCGGCAAACTCCGATTCCTAGAAAATTAGCCACCTGTTGATTCCTTTCTTATCAGTAGCTGAGTTAGTCACCCTCTACCTTTTCTGAGTATTCAGAAACTATTTCCGGAATTTTTCGTCCCCTTATACACGTTTTGTCAGTTACTGGCTTATGGAATGACCGCGCGCGTCCTTCCGTTTGTTCCACAGACCAGTTATTTCACGCGGCTTATAACGTCAGTTTTTTGCTGTCCTTGACGGATCAAATTATTTACCTGCTGCTCACAATGCGGATCCATTTGAAAAAGAAATGGAGTGTTTACATAAATTTCTTGCTGAAGTTGAAACTGAGGAAGATTCAGACTTTGCCAATGAAGACAATGGACCTGAGGATGTTTCAGAAGAGAAGTTTTCAGATCATTAAAGTTTCAGCGAACATGACAGGAATCGGAAAAGGAAGGAGATTCGGGACATGAAGAAGTGAATAACTAGGAATTGTTTACATCAAACGATGGCGTACTTTGGTGGGAAAGAAAATTGTTGTGTCGATTATTTTAATTATTGTTTATTCTTCGGCAAATTAATTCCTTTATTTTTGTTAAGACACTTAAAAATTTCTTTGTTTTAATTCTTTCTTTAAACTTGCACAAAATTGTTTTTTTTTCTTTCTTATGCACTTGTTGAACTCTGGACAGCTAGCTTCCTTTTTAACTGTATACAACACCCTTGTAGACTACGACCTTTTTCCCTCCACTTTTACTGTGTATACTCCCCCTTTCCCATGAGAAACGCACGTGCTTATTTGAATCGCCGTAATTGTTTAGCTTATCCTCTCGAATCCCCGTTGAGGTTTGAAATTAAAAATTGTTTCTTGAGTCCTCCGCTCCTTTGTAGAAAAGGATCCGAATCTCCCGTTTTACTACTTAGGTCAATTCCACTTCCTGCCTTTTATGACTCCTTGACAATAAGCGTGCAACGGACCACCCAAATTTTACTATCATGACGCGACAAATTGTCTGTTTTACACAAAAATCTCTTCGAACCCTGTCCAGTTTGATTAATTATCCTTTGGGTGTTAGGGCAATACCAATCCCTTTTTCTGAGAATCCTCGACCTCCAATCAGAAGTGTCTAAGGGTTTCCAATTGGCTATCTGCAAGTCTTTGGGGCGTGCACAAGGGGTTGCTGATTGGTTTTGGCGAGCTTCTGAGGACAGTTTGGCGTCTTGGCGCATATTAAGAATTTTCATTCTATGCCTTGCTGATTGAAAGTGTTTGGGACTTTGGCTCTGGAATTGAGCAATAAAGGATCGACTTGGGACTGTATTTTTTTTGGTATAAGAAAGCGGGAGAATTAAAACAAGGGAGACTGATCGAAAGACAGAGTTGAGTTCAAGCCAGAACAAGCGAAGAAGATGATTTTGATTTTTACTACCTTAGATCGGGCGCAGAGAGATCTGGCAATCAACCTACCCCAGTAGAGAGTTCACGTTTTTTTCCAGCGTCGGTGAGCTAGCATTTTGCGGACTTGCAAAGAGAGGGTGATTCGACCAGAAAAATTTCTTTCAAGAGCGGCCATGCGTTGGCCCTTTCCTGGGAGCGATTTAGAAACGTCCAGGACTGTCCGTCTGGAAAATCAGTGCTTGTTGGCGTACTGAAATTGCCCAGCAAGATTCCAAGCTGATGTTATCCGGTCACCTGTCCGTTATAGAAGCTTATGTCGCAGTGTGATTGTCCTAGAGCCAGAAGATGTCGCCGGGCATACCCAGTTGATCCGCCTGCCGAGAGGAGTTGTCAACTACAAGCCCAAGTATCCCGAATAGGTATAGTGAAACTATCGGCTAAATTGGGAGGACATTTTCCTTTACAAGCTTCCATGAAAAGACTCAAGATTATGTGATAGAGACTCGCCTCGCCTTCCAGCTCTTGTGTGCGCCTCCGAATCCAGACACCCGGCCCAGTCTGCCCTTCATCGTTGCTTTCAGATAAGTTTCTTTTATTTAATTTTTTAATTGAAAATTTTGAATAGAACTATGAATAACACCTAGCAGTGTAAATGTTATGCTCAGTCTGAACAAATTGTTTTTATTGTAATGTTGCAAATAGGTCATTTGGAAAATTTTTGAAAGAAGTAGGGATTTAATTGTGGACTCTAAATGATCATAAGGTATCAACAGGGTTACTATGCATTGGAAGTTGTACTCTTTTATTATATTATGAGTAAGGACAATTGTAAGTTACGCAGAATTGCATTTTGTGTGCGGGGTAAATTCTTAGTGTCAGATGTAATGTCAACCTGCAAACTTCACATTTCAGAAATTTATGTTTAGTGTTTATGATCCAGAAAGAGTGTTTTATTCAATAGTTCTAGCATATTGTGCACACGAACATGTCAATCGCCACAAGTGTATATATGTTTTATTTTATTAATTTTTATCCATAAATAAATTGCATTTAGTTCAACTTTACAGTTTCTGTCCTACTTTCATGGATATGTTTTCTCACTCAATGTGTCCTAACAGATGTTCCAGGTCTGGTATTATCTACTTTTAAATTTATGTCTGTGTAAGGTTTGTCTGGGTTTTAATAACTAGCTTTCTGAACACAACGCAGTTACGATTATTCTGCTGTCAATTCTATTATACGATCAATAATTGACTATGGATTAATCATGGATAATTAATTAAATTTAATAAGGCTAATTAAAGTTAAAACTACACAATAAAATTTAGACGGAATATTTGTAATCATTGCCATAATATTGAATCGCGCTTACCTGGAACAAAAGAACCAGCGAAAGATGTGACAAGCCTGTTAAGAGCTGAGAGTTATTCATGAACGATAACATATAATACAGTTAATTGTAGAGTGCACAAATATATTTACCGAGAAATCTGCACCAAACTTTTCACGTGAAAGAGATGCACGAGAAACGGACCCTCTAGAAATCCGCGCTTTATAAGTGGATAATAATGGAGTAGATTTTATTTGTGTTAAGCACTGCATTCTTAATGTCTAAATGTCAAAAGAGTTATTTTTCCAGCTAAAAATGTTTTTAACACCGCGGGGTTGACATTCGGATTGGGGTCATTCTATGACCCCAGCGCGTTTTAACGTTCGCTAAGGAGGCACTCGTTTTCTCAGGTTAAGTAATTAAGTTACGCAATACGTAGTCTTCATCTAACTTCATTAAACAGTGTATAAATATGTTTAATACTTAAATATCAAGTTCAAAGTAAAGTTTTAGAGATGAAATAATTCAATCTAGAAAGTACACCTGTATTTAGATATATATATACTTTACACAACCAAAACTAACTAAAGACTTTCTAATTAAAGCCATCTCTGAAATGTGAGCTTTAATAAAATTACTTTCCATCTTGGAAGATGCTGATACGTTAAAGCATAATGCCGCAAAAGCGTCCTTGCAACCACATAGTTGAGCATACGATAGCCTAATAGAAACTCATTTCCTTCTTGATCAAACAAGCAATTTTTTTTTGTATTGCTTCAGTACAATATTTTCTGAATAAAAACCGAATATTTGACTTATGCTTAATATATGATAGTCGCATGTACGGTTAGTTTGACGTTTGAATAGGAATCAGAAGGGAAATTATATATTTAGATAACCAAGAATTCGTTGTTGCCGGAAATGCATATTCATGTATTTACAGAATCAGAAAGAATGAAGAACAATATACAACCATGTACAAGTGGAGTAGTGATAACATTTGTAACTTATATTCTCCTCGCTTCAGTTATTCCGTTTATAACGGAAACGGTTTGTTACAAGTTAATGAAATCTAGATTTAATTACTATGGTAGGAGGAAAGGAAACTAAGCACTATTCCAAAGTTTGGTTACGATTTGTTAAAAGCGTAGATTATGCATACTTATGCCCTCTTTCAAAAATTTCCATGGAAAAGTGCATCGTATTTGATCAATTTAAATAAAACATATTTTGGCGTGTGTACACGAGTGAATGACTGGTTTTAAGCAATGAAAAATCCTTTAACATGTTTCAGAAATAGGGTTTTATTTTTCATTTTGTTCTCCTTCTTTTGCTCAGTCGGTATCAAACAGATCAGCGGTTTCTAACCTTTTTGGATTTCCGGATCACCTGTTGTGTAAAATATATTTTGAGGCCTACTAACTAAATATACAAGTAAAAAAATGCAAACACATATAGTACATTTATATATTATATGCACGTATATATCAGTAATTAGTAAAGCTTAGTACGCGGCGGGGGGAGGGGGTGGCACTGGGCCGAATGGGTGAAGTACGTCGGGATTTTATTCTCCTGGTAGGGCCACCCTAGGCGTGAAGGCCATTCCATTATGCTCAGCTAATGCTTGGCACAAGGCATTGGAGAAAGTCAGACTTCTACCTTCGGGTGCGGCACTGAAAACAACGGAATTGCCTATTCTCCTTGACCATGCTTGGTTCGCCTATTATTTCGATATCGTCAAATATTGAATCTGCTTATAAGTTAATCGGATTTCGTGGTTATAAGATGAGGCGAACGATCTCGCTGGACTGACCTTGATCCAGATCAGAAGGTTTAGCAAGAAGAAGAGCTTAGTATATTACAAATTTAAGGCTGTTTATGAAGAAAGAAAACGAGGAGAGCTCTTTGAAGCTCCCACTTGACTGTTGAGTGTCTTCGACAATTCATCTGTTTAAGCTGTCTGAGGTCTGCTGTTATGGGTCAAAAATTATATTAGAAACGCTGACTACTTAAGTACTCATTTGCTATATTTTTAAGAATTAATGCCTGATCATCAATAGAGAATTCTCGCTATAAAAATTAAAAGCTCAAAGAAACTTCTTATTGGCAACATTTTTTTAAAAAATCTACTGCCATAGAATATCATCAAAATTGTTTACATTACTACCCAATATTATTATTTTTTAAGATACGGCAAATAATATACTACTTACTTCCATTCTATTTGTAAATTTAGATTGAATTGGTCAAGTAAAGAAAAATTGAGTTTAATATGGATACTGTTCACAATCAATTGCTGAAATCTTGGGCTATATTATCGCCGAAATTCATTTTACAGTGAAGATTCGGCCGGGTCAATTAGTACGTAAATAGAAGGTGATGAAGACGAAAGACAGCTGATAACGAGATGAAATTTTTATCAATGGTTGCGTTTGATATGCATAATATCTATATGCATTTCCAAATGCTAGCACAAATATCAAAAATATACAGGTTTCTTTTACAAATTCAAATTTTTCCGTATGTTTTTTGCAGATATCTGCATTACTTTGACATCATGTAGGCTAGTAAATATGCTTTCTCTCCTAAATTAGTAAATTTCATACAAATAAGGTTTGATTTTGAACCTAGAAATTATTGGACGTAATTAAATAAAAAATATATTGATCATGTTTTATTCTTGATTTTTTATCCCAGAAAACAAAATAATAATTTTTTTAATGTTTAAATTAAAATGTCGGTCTTTAAAAAATGTATCTATAGTTATCGTAAAATATTTTTTAACTTCAAAGAATATAGAATTCAAAGGATAACATAACATATTAAAATGTTGAGCAGTATTGTTAGTACAGTATAATAACAATTTTTAAAGAAACCTTTATAAAATCAAATTCTATGATTCTAGTAGAAGTAGTATTTTTATCTTCTGTTACTTCAATTTGCTTCCGTTCTCAAGTTGTCATCGGTAAAAGCAAACTATGATTTGCCAAAAATCTGTCTTAGAAAACATTAAAATCGTAAATGATAATAGCATAATCTTCAAGTATGACGTATTTATTAACTAATACTACTTTCTGGGCGTCGCGGAGCTGCTGTAGTTAATTTGAAGAGAAAACTTAATCGAATGCCATGTTAACTAATATGTATCATTAGTATTACTCTTCTGAGACGAGAATTCTTCAGTAAAAGAATGCCCTTTTGAAAATAATAAAAATATGTTTTGTATGTAATTAGCAAACATTACATGTCAAGTTTAGTAGACAATAAACAATAAAAAGTAATTTCTTATTAAAAGTAATGTTTACAGATTTTCCATTTAACGGGACATACGACTGTTAAACCTCGGAAATTTTCGATTTTATGGAAAAAATATATATTATTTCCCTGTCTTTTCTGAACGATTCAAAATCATCAGTGTTAAAAAATTTCTATAATTATGAAAGTTATGAAGGAAAATATATCAGCTCTTCAACGTAAACTTTCAATATGGCCATATCTTTTAAGTGATATATCTCAAAATCTGATTTTTTGATATTGTGCGCACGATATCTCAAGAACTATTGAATATTTTTACCTAAAATATTTACCGAATATGTATTTTGCTATGTTCTACAAATTGAACCATGTTTTTGTCCATATTTCTCCAAATAAGTGTTTTTTAGAGGGTTAGAAAAGTTGAAATTTTAACTATTTTTAATTTTTTTCTTTTAAATTGTTATATTAAATAGGAATTAAATTTAAATGAACAATTTAATTAAACAGACTGTTTGGATTACTTACATACCCAAATTATTGTGTTTAGATGAATATTTTATTCGTAATCATGCGCGCAAGGTGACTATCTCATTTTTTCTCCAAAAATTATACCCATATTTCTTACTCTCTCAAATAAATGCATACCAATATGAAGGTTTAAAAATGTGTGCACTATAAGCGAAATGACAGATATTTTTCTAGAAAAAAAAGTAAGTTTTTGAATTGCATTGTTTCAGAGATGTAATGTATCGAATTCGACAGTTTTCACCATTTTTCCGAGTTTTAAGGGTCGTATATTCCCTTAAGACAGATTTTATTCAATTACTAAACACATGAAACCGACATTATCCAAATTTTGCACCACCAAAGTCATTTTCTCTAAAGAACAAACATAAACAACATTTGCTTTGCAAATTACAAAAAGGAATAAAACAATTTGTAGTTAATTCAATTTAAAAAATGAAGTTTCCTTTC
This sequence comes from Araneus ventricosus, assembly GCA_013235015.1. NCBI lineage: Eukaryota > Metazoa > Arthropoda > Arachnida > Araneae > Araneidae > Araneus > Araneus ventricosus. Next base: position 7,245 of record BGPR01013754.1, on the reverse strand, counting down.
CGGGTTATTAAGAGTTACAAGGCAAAATAAAAAAACACAAACATGAATCATGAAGAAAAGATAACATATTTTAGACTAATTTCAGAATATATGCACGGAATAAGAGTTAAAACAACCAATCGTCGGAAAAAATTATCTGAAAATTTAATGAGCTAGAACAAAAGGAAACACTAAAACATATTATCGCGTTCATTCCACTAAATAATACCTCACAAGGGGTGTTTCATGGTCTCTAGAGCATAGTATAACATAAACAAAACTGTTCCTAATTAAAATGAGGAGACCAGCTTTTAAAGCTAGTTGCTTTAAAAACTGGTCTCACGCTAATTGCTCAGATAAAGTAAGATTTGTTGCAATGCTCTACATTTATACCTAGAAAGGAATAATATGAGAGTATGAAACCTAAATGTTCATTTCAAGAACTAATTGAATTGCGATAGAGAAAATTACTCTGTTAGAAATACTGCCTGTTTTCACAATTGGATAATGAAGTAAGTTCAGATCAGTTTTTCTTGTTCTTACAAGTCTAATGAGTGTGAAAGAAACAGAGATTTGAGTTGTTAATTTATTATTCTAACTCTGACTGGTAAATTGATAAACTTTGTGCTTTAACGTTAATTTTATAAAATAAATTGTTAAATGTGAATTAATATTGCAATATATCATTCAGAATATGTAAGTTCTTATGATTTCGAATGAGATATTCATTTAGTTTAGTTTTTCTTCGTAAATTATAAGAGTATAACTGAATAGGGATCATCATGTATAGAGAGATTTACTCTTGTGAGATTTTTTTTTGTCGTTGAAGTTGTTTTGTATTTTTCTGTTTTATTTTTATATTTATTCATCTTTCCGCTGTATTTTGAGACGATTTTTACCATGATTGTATCAATGAAAAAGGTGTATTTTGTACAAAAAATGCTATTTGGCAGTAGCATGAGAAGCCATCATCATGCTAAATGCAATTAAGCAAAGTGAATATTTTCTAAATCAATCGACGTCTTCAGTTATTGAGTGAATAAAAACACCCTTAGTATTCAAAGCCCGGCACCAATTTTTTAACAGAACAGAAATTTGAGCTTTCCGCATGTACCTTTCAGTGCATCCCGTTAGCTAATTATTCGGCAAATTAATGAATTTTGTATATTGTTGAATTTTAAATATGTTCACTTTTTCTCTTCGGCGATTCACACATTTTTAATGCAAAAGATAACAGTTTTGTAGACATATTTTTATTTGAATCTCATATCTTTTTCTGTAAATATGATTTCATCAGCAAATTAACGAAGGAAATGCTGCAGGAAAAATCCTTATGATGACATTGTGTAAATAATGTCAGCCACAAATTCTCACGTCATAACAGCCTAATTTTTTGTGTTTGGGAACGTGATGCAGGGTAGCAATGCAAATTTTTTATTACTTTTTACTGTAAGTCACGGGACAACATAAAATTTGGTTTGCAGACAGACGTTTGAGGAGAGCAGCCAGTGAGTTGCATTTCATCAAGTTGGCATAACTTTGTGCTTTAGAAATTAAAGTTACGTTGTGTAGACCCCATTTAGATGATTTTGCACTCATACAAGAAATTTGAACGATGGATAAAGGGCAAAACGTTATGCTGTCAAAGAATTCAACATTGTCAATACTAGTTCCAAGCTTTGGGCAGTGTTTCAAAAGTGTCAATAGCGTAACAGGTAAAAACCAGAAGGACATCGTAACGTGGCGATGGCTCATGATTACAACTAAATCGTTCTAACAGCAAAAGAAAAAGAATCTGGATCACCACAACTGGCTAAATTCCAAGTCAATATTATACATAAAAAAATCCCAGCCGGCAAGCCGGAAGGCAAAAGTAGATTCCTTTAGTCCGACGGTATAAGGAATTCAACATTTCGCCCTCTATTTTCATAAGAATTAGAGCTACAAGAATGTCAACGAGTGAAAGAGAGTGTGAATGACGACAGCTTTCCAACAAGGGGTAACATGCATAGGGTAAAACGTACTTAAAGATAGGGGTAGGGGAGAGGAAGGGTGGGAAAATCACTTTTCAGCTCATAACTTCTAATCAGTTGTAGCTATTGAAAAAGTTTAAATGAGAAGTTTTTCGTTATGATAAGGCGATAATTGGCCTATTTTGAGTTTTCATTCTATCTTCAATCGTAAAGGAATAGAAGGAAAAGGAAATTTTCAGCCTCTCACCATTTTCACCCCCTTTTAGCAGGTTAGCCCATCTACAAACTCTGTCGATATTTTCACCGAACTTACAACATATCCCTTGCCGGTTAAAATCTAATCAAAATTACTCTAGTTATCGTATATATATATACGTCTCTACTAATAATAAGGAAAAGAACCTTTCGCCCTCTATTCTCATAAGGATTAGAGCTACAAGAATGAAAGCGGGTGGAAGAGACTGCAAATGAGGGGAGCTTTCAGAACAAAGGGTAACATGCATTGG
>BGPR01013753.1:0-40912 GCA_013235015.1 Araneus ventricosus | reverse complement strand
GGATCATGATCTTTTTCCTAAATTTATTTTTGTGTTCCTATATTTTTATTTTTAGAAGTGAAATTGCTTTGACATAATAATTCTTAAAAAGTATTTGAATTGTTAGCATTATTTTGGTTGTGATATTAAATATAATACTGATCAGTATATTTTTCATAAATTATGAAATATGTTCTATTGACATATTAATTTGAATTTATTTTGTATCATATATTTTTTGAGTGTGCTGTTTATTCTTTATGCATAATTGTTTCTGAATTTTGGTATTTGCATTTTCATGAAATAATACTGAAAATTAATATTATTATTCTATGCATTTAATTGCAGTATTAAAGTAAATAGTTTAACATGAACTTATTTTGAAATTACCTTAAATTTAAAATTGTTTTCCCTAACTTGCATTAATTTTTCCTGTATGAATTTAAGATCTGGTAAAATAGTTTAAATGAATGAAAAAACAAATGATAAACCAGATGAATCTGGTACTGTAATACAGGCTACTAATTCTATCAGTATCATTACTTTTGATCCGAACAACTCTATGAATGTAAATGCTTAGCTTAAATACTTTAATGATAAATGTCAAGAGTATAACTTAGGTGATAAATGGAAATTAAACAATATAACAACATACTTAAAAAATAGTTCCTTAACTGAATATGTAAATTCATATGATACTATTAACACTTGGAAAGAATTCCCTTTCTTTTCAACTGAAAGATACATCTCCCCTAACCTAGTCAATTTGAGTGATTTCACTTTGAAATCATTCCAAGAAGGTGGAGATATAACTCATTACTTTCAAGAAAAACAAGAAATAGGCAGGAAGTTAAATTTATCTACAAATATGATTCTTGAGGGACTTTCAGATGGCTTGCTGGTTAATCTAAGACAACTTCTTGCTATAAATTCCCTTAACAATCCTACAGAATGGCTCATAGCAGCCAAAAAATTGATCAAAATTAAAAAATCGGATGTAAATCAAATTAACCCTAGCCATTCTGCAACCAAAAATTTAAAAATAAACTCTGTTAACGGTAACCAATGGCAGCCAAGAAATTGTAGGCCCCCATTACTTTACACCCAGACAAAAGTTTATGCCAAATAACTTTCATCCAAATTCTCCTCCCAGGCAAAATTTCCAACAAAATAACAATTACCAAACTTCTCCCCCTAGGCAAACTTTGAGACCTTTTAGTAATGCTAACACACATTTTCAAGACAAATTGCCACCTTCACCATGCTGGCTTTGCACCAATCAAGACATTTCCAATGCTTATCATTGGGTACAAACTTGCCCATTTGGATTTTTCGCAGGACAATTACTATCTCCCTATTCTGCTCCACCTAACTTTCACCCTCCAAAGGAGGAAAATCAGCAATGACAATTACCTACAGAATCCGGATACTACAAAAGAAACCCGTTGTCATGTGTTTTAGACACTGGTTCAACTATCTCTTTAATCCCACGTGATTTAGTGACAAGAAATAATTAAAAAATGACAAATGCTCAAGGTATAAATGTACAGCAAACCCGGGGTACAATTAGCCTTACTAAAACATGCACATTTTCATTAAAAATTAGTACCATAAACAAAACTGTGACTATGTATGTTTTAGATCATACTTTGCCTTATATAATCCTAGGAATGCCAGAATTGGCAAAATATGACATAACTATAGATTGCAGACAACAAAAAATATCTCAAAATGGAAAAAACTTAAATAAAAGTCAAAATGATAAAAATCATTCAAATTATAAAAACAAACAAAACATTTCTTTACATATTTCTGAATGTAAACAAATAAACTCCCATTGTTCTCAAACCACTGAAGATCAGGTTAACCTTCCTCAGTCTGTCACAGAGAATAAATGTGAGTTAAGAAAAAAAGTAAAAGATATAATTAAAAATTTTGATTCAGTTTTCTCAAAGGACAAGTATGATGTTGGTACACTCAGAGTTGAACCACAGAGAATTGTGCTCAATTCTGACTTGCCAGTTAATCTGAGACCTTATCGTACTTCTCCTGTTGAGGAACAAGAAATAAAGAGTCAGGTTGAGAAATTGTTGCAAGCTGGTTTAATTAACCACTCGCGCTGGAAAGACGTGCCACGCACATCATAATGCTTTTGTCACAGAATCACCAACGACGTGGTATGCACGTCGTCATGCGAATGTCACAGAAACAAAACGAGGTGCGTGGCACGTCGGGTGGGATTGTTTGCCTGAACACTGACTATCATTGCACTGCATAGCGTACAGTTGTCAATATTTAACCCATATTATAAAATGGAAAACAAAAGTGAAGTTAACGACATTATTTCGACAAATAGAAAAAGAAAACACGATAGTGGTGATAGTGATAGTGACTTTGATGAAATTCTTTTTCCACTTCGAAATCGGCGTATAATGTTATATGATGACGAGGAAGAATGCATAAATGAAGATTGCGAAATTTATCATATATCTAATGAATGGATATGAAAAGATACCGAAAATATAACTAAAATCTGAAAATATTCACGAATTTCGAAAATAAATTAGTTTAAAAAATATAAATTTTTTCCGATTTCTCTAAGGCATCCAACACTGTGTGACGCCTCTCAGCGAGTTACACTGGACTGTTCTGGTACACGCGTCGGTGAATTTTTTGCCAGTGCAAGTGGTTAGAGAAAGCAATAGTCCCTATTCATTTCCTGTAACTTTAGCTTTTAATCGCGATGAGGGTAAAAAGACTCGATTATGCGTAGATTTCAGAAAATTAAATGCTTTATGAAAATCAGACTTTGAACCCTTACCTCTCATGGATAGCCTACTAGATAAATTATCAAAAGCAAATTTTTTTCCTCATTGGATTTAGCTTCTGGATATTCGCATGTGCCCATTCACCCAAAAGATACTGAAAAACTAGCTTTCTGCACAAATTTTGGCTTGTATGAGTGGTGCAGATTACCATTTGGCATCAAAATAGCTCCCGCAATTTTTAACAGATTAATTCAAAGAATATTAACTAAATATAAAATTGATTTTGCTTCAATTATTTCGATGATATCATTGTCTACTCTTCATCTGAACTAGAACATTAGAAACATCTTAAAACAATCTTTGAAATATGTGAAAAAGAAAACATTAAATTGAAACTATCCAAATGTGTTTTCGCCCAAACTAAAATTAGCTTTTTGAGTTATGAAATTGAACAAGGTAAAGTTTCCCCTAATAATCCTAATTTTGAAACTATCAAAAAATTGCAACCCCCCACTAATGTTAAAGAACTTCAAAGGTTCTTAGGTTCTGTAAACGTTTACAATAAATTTATTCCTCAATATTCTAAACTTAGATACCCTTTAAATCAACTTTTGAAAAAGATGTAGAATTTAACTGGACAAATGAATGTCAGGATGCATTTGACAAACCTAACCCTGATGTAACTTGTCATGTTTTCGACGATGTATCTCAAAAAAGTATTGGAGCTGTTTTGAAACAACCTGATGCCTCTAATGTCTGACATCCAATAGCTTATCTTCTAGAACTTTAAGAGACTATGAAAAAAATTATGCTATTACTGAGTTAGAATGTCTTGCAATAGTTGATGCTTTAGATAAATTTTACTATTACCTCCACAGCCAAAAATTTGTCATTCATACTGATCATGCGGCTCTTCTTTGGCTGAAAAATGTTAAAACCTTAAGGGGTAGGTTATTCCGCTGTTCATTACAGTTAAGTATGTTGGACTATGAAATTAAATATCAAAAAGGTTCCACTAACATTCAAGCAGATATGTTATCTAGGCATCCAGTTTCTCACCATCTTCAACATTCAGTACATTAGTTAGACATAAATGAAATAAAAATTCAACAAAAAAATTATAAACTCTGTGGACCTAAATAACATAAAGTTAAAGATGTAATAGTAATTAAAAAGAAAAATTTGTACAAAATAGTTGTGCCATTTTCATTAAGACTTAAATTGTTAAATCAGGCTCGTGAACAATTTGGTCATCCTGGTGTCAAAAATATATTAAATTTAATTACTCCTCAGTATTATTGGCATAATACCAACAGGGATATAACTGAATTTATTAGACGATGCTCTGTCTGCCAACTTAACAGGAAACGAAAAACAAAAAAGATTTGGCCTGCTCCAACAAGTACCTCCTACTAGCACACCTTTCGAATGTATTTCTGTAGATACTATTGGATGTTTTAATTATTACAACTCAACAAAAAAAATTCTTCATATTGTGATTGACCATGCAACAAGACATGTTTGGGCTTTTCCTTCAAAAAATGAAAACTCTGAAACTTACATTAATATTCTAAAACAAATTTTCCAAATTCAAGTCCCTATAAAATTGTTAACTATTAGAAATGGTGCATTTGCTTCTTCTAGATTTAAAAAATTCTGAAGAAATTATAATGTAAACCATTGATTAACAACAGCCCATCACCCACAAACGAATGGCAAAGTTGAACGCGTTAATCAATCATTAGTAACTAGGCTTAAATGTAAAGTTAATTCCTCTTTCACTAAAGTTCCTTGGACTAAATTATTAGAAAGTGTTACTAATGAATATAACTTAACTCCGCATTCAATGATTAAATATCCACCTGCATACTTGTTGCTTGGTACGTTACCTTATAATTCCCCTATTGGTCAAAATAGTTATTATGATCCTGTTAACGAAGCTCGCAATTTGGCTTTACAAAGAACAATAAACTATCATAACAAAAACAAAATAAGTTATGATGCACGTTTTGTTGACAAGAAATTTAACCCAGGTGATCTTGTTGTTTATGAAGAATTCCATTATCCCAATACTAGAAAATTAAGTCCCCCTTTTCCTGGCCCATATGAAATTGTTAAAAAATGTTCTGAAGTAACTTATGAAATGAATATACCAAATCCTTTAACAAAACAATCCACATAAATTGTGCATATTTCTAAATTAAGATGTTTACATTCACCAGATAAACTTAAATTAAGTCATGAATAATCAATTAACTGCTTGAAAAAAAATCCTGTCTTGCTTTTATAATTCTGTCCCTTTTGGTAAGAGTCAGTCCGTTCAAAAATCATTTCCCCATGGAGGGCTGAACCTTACATATTTTTCTTCTTTGGTGTTGTTGCCCAAAGAACAAAACGATGATGATGATAAATGAAACAAGTATTACTGTTTGAAACAGCGTTTAACAATATTGTGTTTTTTGTGCATTGTCTCTCTCTCTCTCTCGGAGAATGCATGAAACAGATCACAAAGACCTTGTCCCTATTTTGCCCAGACTTGGGGATACTCCCAGTTGCTTAGGCAACATAATCAAGATTAAAAATACTTTTGTCACTAATGTTAAACTCAATGAAATGTCACTGCCATCAAACATTAGTTTATTCATATTTTTCTATTTGAAACACATTTGTATTTTGATTTATCAATGTTTTTTCATACCATTTTAGATGCACATACAGTTGAATATTTACATTAAATCATTTTTCATATAAACAAATCAGTAGTTCAATTTACTATTGAAAGAACTTTTATTTGAAGAACTTTTCATCGCGTGAATGGAACTTTTTACAGCCAACTAGCTAGTTTTTATTGAAGTACTCCAGTGAACCCGATATAAAATATAAAATTTTTGTCTTTATATTACTGAAATGATTTTTATATTTAAATGAGTATTTTCTATGTTTTTATACATATCCTTGCATTTATATTTTGCTTGTACTAACTGAAGTGCATTTGAAAAATGTGTATATCTTATTGCACATTTATTCTTGATATTATTAAATTCAAACTCATGACCAACAATTAAAGCAATTTAACAAAATTTTAATAGTACTTTAAAAGTAATGATCCAACTTCGCAGGTTTTGAGATAGCATGGGCTCTGCTGTCGTAGGACTCTTGAGGAGGGGGGAAATTGTGATATTTTAATGTTTTAAATTTCTTAATTCTTAAATCACTTTTAACGACACGTCATTTTAATTACTTCTACATCTATCGTAATGAGCGCACTACAACTTTCTTTTCGAGACACGTGTCTTTTCCGGGGAAATTCCCTTCTCTGGGTACTTAAACTGTCTGCGCATCTCTATCTGCCCTTTTTCATTCAAACATGTAAAGGAATAACAACGTCGCGCTGCTTCGCGAGTTACCTTTTCCAATCTGGTCATGGATATTCGTATAATATGATTATTTTAACTATGGAAAAGTAACATACTATTGTCTACGATGGAATAAATGAAGATTTAACAGCTGCTGTCAACATTTGTTGCTTCACCTTTAAAACCTAATGTTACATATATATATATATATATATATATGCTTCAAAAATGAGTGTAATATTAAGTTGTTAAGATAATTATTTGTCAGTTTATGAAATCAAAATGACATTTGTAATACAGTGTGTTTATTTTGAAGAAAAATGTTTATATATATAGTTATGTTTGTAAATTAGTCAAAAGAAAGCTGGTATAATATTAGGACGAGTTGAAAAGGTATTAATAAGAATTTGAATCAAATTATAAAACTAAGTTAGGTAAAGATTAAAATTAATAATTAAGATTGTTGGTGGTCCCTGTTATTTGAAATTTCTTTTATAATGAAAAGATGCTAAATGAGATAAATTTATTTATTTAATGTAGAAGATGCAGTAAAAATTGATTGAGTTTTAAACATGATTGAGATTTAAGAATAAAATCCTTTTGTTTACACTGGGTCGATCCTAAGAAAAAATAATACTTGGTATAGTGAAACGTGTATTTGTTTATTCCTATTTGTTTTAGTGTTAGTATTTTGATATTTATGTGATGTATTAACAATGATTATAAGGCAAATGAAGTATGAGAATTTTGTTTGTATGATGGTAGGGTTAATTTTGATTTTTAGTAAACATATTAGTTAAAAGTAATTTGGTCTCTGATTTTTCTTCACACCTTAATGACACTGGAGGTAACTATTTGGAATGAACCTGGGTTAATATAAAAACAATACGACATAAAATGGTTCCGCTCCAAACCAAATAAACCTAAAAACTCCTCATTGCATGGGGTGGTGAAGGTAAGAGACTTTTCTATAATGAATAAGGCATAAGAAAAATTTGTAAAGCCTTGTGTACATGGCTCCACCACGGAGGTAGCAGAAATATAAAAAAATAAAGATATAGATACACTATATGCCCAAAAGTATTCGGACACTTGCAGATTTTCACATTTTTTAGAATTTCTCCGGAATGGTCTAACCGACTACCATTAAACTTCGGACATGTAAAGAATAGACAATAACTCAAATTTTACATTGAAGATTCGGTCCTGAGGGCAATTAGGGGACCGTCTACAAACTGATGAAGACAAAAAGGTGTTTGGCCCACCCTTCTTCACAGAATACTGATAGCAATATGCAATTTTCAGAAATAGTACTGTTTAATGTGCATAATATTTACAGGAATTGTTGTAAACTCAGCTCAAATATTTGGGAAGATATAAAGGTTTTCTTAAAAAATCTCAAATTTTTCCACCTGTTTTTTGCTTATAACATGCAGAGTTTTCTGTTATATTATACGAAACTTACAGAAAAGATGACAATATGTTAGAGAAGCATTTGTGTAAAACTTTGGAAAAGAATTGTTGAATATTACAGGAATTATGAGCATTTTTAGTAAGTAATGTTTTACTGCGCATGCGCGAAACATAGCATAATTTTTCTTTCACAATTTTAAAGCCAGATATATAGTGCAACTTATATAACAATATTCAGTTCAATATCATTAGTATTCAGAAAGATATCGGCATTACAACGAGCAGAATTTTAGCTCCTGTCGAAGAGAAGCTAAAAGATGAGGGGTTGTACACAAATTAATATTTTTTAAACTTATATCTTTAAATAGTTATATTGAATTGTATAGTGGTTAGAATTTGCTAAATACCCATGAAGACTTATCAATTGCGTGCATAACTTAAATTCCAGCTAATTAGGCACTATAAATAACAAAAATTTTATTACTTTAATTATATTATTTACAGGATTATTAACAATGTACATATTACAATTTTACTGCCAAACGATATTTTTAAATATATTTATTTTATGGCGAAACGATTTTTTATCTAATTAATTTATTTTCTTAAAATACTTTAATAATTCTACATATATATTTTTTTATTTGTTACGAATATTAGATGTGTTCATGGGTATTCAACAAATTCTCACCACCATACAATTCAACATAACTATTTAAAGATATAAGTTTAAAAAATATTAATTTGTGTACAACCCCTCATCTTTTAGCTTCTCTTCGACAGGAGCTAAAATTCTGCTCGTTTTAATGCCGATATCTTTCTAAATACTACTGATATTGAATTGAATATTGTTACATAAGTTGCCTTATATATCTGGCTTTAAAGTTGTGAAAGAAAAATTTCGCTATGTTTCGCGCATGCGCAGTAAAACATTATTTACTAAAAATGCTCATAATTCCTGTAATATTCAACAATTCTTCTCCACAGTTTTACACAAATGCTTCTCTAACATATTGTCATCTTTTCTGTAAGTTTCGTATAATATAATAGAAACCTCTGCATGTTATAAGCAAAAAACAAGCGGAAAAATTTGATAATTTTTAAGAAAACCTTTATATCTTCCCAAATATTTGAGCTGAGTTTACAACAATTCCTGTAAATATTATGCACATTAAACATTACCATTTCTGAACGTTTCATCTTGTTATCTGTATTCTGTGAAGCGGGGTGGGCCAAAGACCTTTTTGTCTTCATCAGTTTGTAGATGGTCCCCTATTTGCCCTCAGGACCGAATCTTCAATGCAAAATGTGAATTATTGTCTATTCTTTACATGTCCGAAGTTTAAAGTCAGTCAGTTAAACCATTCCGGAGAAATTCTAAAAAATGTGAAAATCTGCAAGTGTCCGGATACTTTTGGGCATATAGTGTAGTTTGCCTTCAGGGAAAAGGGCAAAATTTTCAGTATTAAGTGAAGAATTTTTGTGTTTGTTTATATTTGGATTTCACTATAACCTTATATTTTATTATAGATGTTTTGGGAAATTAATAAGAATTTTTGTTTTTTATTTACTTTTGCATTTAACTATAAATTTACATTTTGTTGTAAGTGTTTTTGGAAAATAATAGATATTTTAGAGAGATCTTACATTAAATTGTTTTTAGTTTGGTGCTTGAGTTTTGAAATTTTGAGTGTTTTTATTTTTAGGCACAGGAGACTTGTGCATATTGGGTGTCTGAATTGTCAGTCAGACTTCTACTTAAAATTACTTCTTTGAATTGTGTTTTTGTGTTTTTCTTCAGTTGGTATTTAGATGAGATGTCACTGTACTATGAGAAATTGGTTTATTGTTGTTTGAGATAGCAAAATATTTTTGCTTACACAGAGAAATTTTCATTCATTTGAAGTTACTTGAGATTTAGAAGATGAAATTATCTGCAGATGGTATTCACTCACTCACACACCTGGCTGACTTTCACTTTTGAATGATTGTTTTATTAAATTTTGGTACTGTGCTACATATCTCAAACCTTGATACACTTTTTTTCGCTCTTATATATTTTATTTAAATTGTTGATTACACGCACCCACTTTCAATTATTTGAAGTTAAATGAGATTAGAGGATGAAATTTTCTGCTGAGGTGATTCCCTCACTCACACACCTGGCTGATTTTCACTTCTGATTGATTGTTTTCATTACAATTTGGTGTAATGTGTGTGCTGCATATCCAAATCCTTGATACACTCTGTTTACTCTTATATTGTTTTGTTTATGTGTTGCCTACATAAATTTTCATTCATTTGAAATTGTATATTATTTGGCAGAGAAAAATTTTTCTTTCTGCTGAAAGTAAATAACTCTGTTGCCTTTCCTTTATTTCTATTTTTAAAGTTTATAATTTTTTTAATTACTCTTTTATACTTGTAAGCGCTGCATATGTTAATTCTTGTTTTAATCTCCTAAGTTATATTTATATTCAATTTATCACTTCTGTTGTTCTCCTTTGCATTTCATGAATGAGCGAAGAAAACTCACTCCATAATAATGGGGAACTTCAGCATTTTTTTTAAATTTTTTTAATTGATTTAAAATGCTTCGAAACGAAGAATAACATTAAAAAAATTCTAGACAGTTTAGTTTTTTTTAAATTTGCAATCAAAGTTCGCCTCTAAGAAAACGCGGGAAAAACGATCCATTTTGTCGCGAAACGGGTCTGATGTCAAAGTTGCCAGACAGGGGAGACACACTCTTCCTTCCCATTCGCGCTCAATGGAGATTCTCTTTTTTTTCTATATTTTCCGACTATCGCATCAGATAAAATAATGTCGGCAAGATACAAGATTTGTATTGTTCCTAAATGTCGTAATACAACTGTAACGTCACCCGATAAATTATTTATCAATGTGCCAGAAAATTATGTTATTCGCAAAAAGTGGTGTAAAGCGATGAAGAGAGATCCAAAGCTAAATACGGAATTATCAGCAAGCAGCGTTCGTCATGTCTGTGGAGATCATTTTGATGTGAGTTATTAATCTATATTATACCTATTAAAATTGTATATCATGAAGCACAGTAAATTCAGAATTCTATATATTTTTTGTTTTTAAAAGAAGTTTAAGTTGAGGTTAGCAACAAAAAAAATTAAGATATTTTAAAGCAAATATATAAGTTAGTTAGTTTTTTCCAATTTGATAACATGGAATTTATTTTTTTACCCTTTGAGGGGCAATCCTCAAAGGGTAAAAATATAGAAGATCCCACCTTCTTTAAGAATTTTTTTTAAAAAAAACTTGCTCATGTTATTTTATAGCATAAATTTTTTCAATGGATATTCGAAGGTTTCTTATATTTTTTTAAAAATTAGCAGTACTATTGAAAATTAACAGGAATATCTTAAAAATTAGTTTAAATTCACGACTTTTTTGATAATAAAATTCGTTTTCATTTGTAGTTCAACAAAATAATTCGCAGAATTAACTTTTGATGCAAAATAAATTCTTTATATTCACTGAATGCATTAAAATCAAAATTAGTCTTCAAAAAGTTAGTTTGCTCAACAATTATTATAGTTGAGAAAAGGTGGGATAAATTTATCTCATCGTGCATCTCGAGTTTGTTGATGGCAGCACTTAAATTCCTAGATCAGTCGCATTTGTTCTGGTTTGAATATTATTATAAATTTATATAGTTTTTTTATATAATTCAAAAATTAACTAACATAATGAAAAAAGCTTACTTTGCAGTAAAGAAGGATTACTACTTACAGATACTTTGTTCGTATCTTTTCTTTTCTTTTTTTTGCAATTTACGAAAGTGGTTACAGTTTTATCATTTTTAATTTTTTAGTGTATTTCTTTATATAAGTTATTTTTACCAGATTTTATATTAATTAGTATAAACTAGTATTTTAAAATTAATAAATTAATACTTATACAAAGGAAATAATTTATATCGTAAAATAAAGCGTAGTAAAATAAAACTATATAGAAAAATTAATTTTTAAAAGACATAGGTGTGTTTTTTAAAAAAATGTCGTACCTGAAATTATTTTGAACGGAACTTCTGAAATAAATAAATTCCTTTTTTTCTGCAGGCATACGAAAATTAATACATCATGCAAAATCAGGTTCCTATCTTTTCGTTCTTTCTTGTGCAACAGAAATCGCAGTGTCTTCTTGGAATGCCCGAGGGCCCCTATGCAACTTATTGTTGCTTGATGGTTTCGAAAACCTATCCGTTTTTTCCTAAGGCGAAGCCTTTTTTGTATAGTATAGAGCTTTGTTCCGGTTACTGAAATGCATTCAAGGGAAGGTCAAAACAACTTTTCTTATGAGATAATTTACGAGCCGACGTTCTGTGTCCAGTTTCTTTGTCGGAACTGAATAATTACAGACACATGAACTGACAAAACATTTGTGTTACTTCCCTTGTAATAAAATAAGTAAGCGATCAGGATTTTGCTGATAGAAAGTGAGTAGCTTGCTTTGTTCCGAAGCTTTCAAAGAGATCCATAAAAATACTACAGAATAGTATGTCGCATTTGAGTGCTGATTGTTGGAAAATCTGTTGCATTCAGAGAGAGACACATTCTTTCAAGGCATTAAGCTAAAAAGTTCACTTTTAAAATGTTAGCTGGTACAAACGGCTTGATTCAAAGCAGAGTACAGAACTAGCGAAAGAGAAGTATGCGAAGGAAGGTACCCTTGACGTCAGAATCTATTCGGCCAATGAGAGTGCGTTTCGGATTGCATCATGATTCCTGCTATTTCAGTGCATCTTTCGCTCTCAATATTTAAATAAATAAATTTTTCTGTAAAATTTCACTTGCATATTTGAAATTAGAATGATTTTTCCTACAAATACGGATGGCTTTCACGTGTTTTTAAAAAATGCTGAAGTTCCCAATTATGGATAATTTTGCTTATTTCATATTTTTCACTTTCAGTAGTGGATGGAGACTTTTCTTTTGTTTCGTTATGATTGCTTTTACTAATATTCTGCTTTACTTTATGGTAGAAATGGAGAGAAGTGATTTTTATGTTTAGTTATCTCTAATTTCAAGTGAAAGTTATTTGCATCTATAAGTTGATCTGAGAAATTACCTTAATTCGTTTCTTTCATAAACTTCCGCCTAAAATTCTAATTCTCTATATAGTAATAAATAAATGAATGTATCGATTCGGAATAAATAACAGTCTTGAGTTGGGGATGTGTAGTTAAGGCCTGACACACTTTCTCTTTTAAGTCTCTGTTCATTGTTCATGTGTTCCTGGTGTATACAAACTGCGGGTCGAATTGTTTTACACCTCGTGCAGATGATTTATGTACCATTCTCCATTAACGTTCCTTAAAACTTGGTGTATTTCTTCTATATATATCGGTTTAATATATTATATTTTCACCTTCATCATCAAAACCTCAAACCTTTTATTCGGATCTTCTTGCATATTTATTTTTTTTCACTTCGTTTATGAGCAGATTGTGCCTCAGAAATTTAATCACTGTGCAATGTATAAATATGATAGTGTTGTTAGTGTTTGATACTATTAATGTAGAACTTTGCCTGTTGGATAACACATACACAGGACAGTATTACTCAAGGTGATTGAGATTATTAAAATCTGAAGTACATATAATGAGTTTGTAACTGTCAAAATTACATGTTAAGCTAAATAATGCAGACATAAGCATTGCTTAGGAGTTATGTTCCGAGATATGAATTAAGATGTTCATGTATGAGTTAGTGAAGATGAATTAGAGTTAAGATTGTTATATTATGAGATTGAAATTGGGATATTGTGTTATGAATTAGTGAAGATAAGTTAGTTGAGTTATTAATAAGTTATGAGATTGAAGTTAAAATATTGTGTTATGAATTAGTGAAGATAAGTTAATTGAGTTATTAATATGCTATGAGATTGAAGTTAAGATATATTTTACGAGTTAGTGAAGATAAGTTATATAGTTGAGATATTAATGTGCTATGAGATTGAAGTTAGGATAGTTAAGTTATGATTCAGTAAATAAACTAGTTTTTATCTCATTCCGTTGAAATATTGTATTTCCATACAATTTCTGGAAAGGAATTTTGCTAGTGAGTAAATTTATAACTCATAATTAGATAACATGTTAAAGTATTTTGTGAACTTGAATTTTGTGAATATGTTCTTTTGTTTAAGAGTAACTTGTTTGAAGGCATGAAGATCTTATGATACATATACCCCTGCTAGTGGGTTACTTCCAGTTTTTATGCGATTTTGAGGTATTCGCTTGCTATTGCACAGCTGTATTTTCACATTACACCTCCTGTTTGTTTCTTTTACAGATTTCATTTCCCTTATGCTATGTGTTGAATATAGGGAGGAAAATTTTGAGTGTTATATCATTCCAAAACTTAGATTCTGTTATGTTCATACTTACTGCATCGGATTTTGTTAAGAAAAAGTTTTATTGCATAAAAATATTTCTTCCCGGGGACGTAGGATAATTGTTGTGTAGAGCTTTTTGGATTGGGAATTTATCAAAATTAATTAAACTCTGATATAATTATTGTATTCTAGTTGTTTAAATTTTTTTTAACTATTAATATTATTCAAAAGCTTTGTAACTTACTGCAACTTCTGGGAGTTTGGTCTGGAGAGGGCCATTCACTCTTTCCATCGTGGGTGGTTGTCTGCGGATGTCGTCCCCGACAGAGTGTCCCGTTCCTGGAAGAAAAGGAAAGTTTGCTGGCTGCGTAGAGGGGTCCTTTCTTGGGGGTTACTGGAATTTTGTTTGTCGCTGGGCACACAGAGCGTTTTTGGCATTGGAAAAAGGAGAATGCAGTAAAAATTGAAGGTATTTTCTCTCCGGTATCTCCGTCGCAGCGAGGCGACCACGAAGGTTCGGGAATGAGTGAAGAAAGGGACGTGCGTGTCTACCAGCATTTAAAAGTTTTTCGAGGCCCCTTTGTTGACAACAGCGGTGATGGAAAGTTTTCTTTTGGTGGAGTTTTCGCTTGACGGAGAACCTACGAGCGTGAAAGCCTGTAAGCTGTCCCCACGACCTCAGTAGCTGTCACAATATCTGAGGGTAGACCGTATGCATAATACCTGTAAAGGGCAGACATGTTGGTAGAACGTAAGTGGATCCCTAAATTCGATAAGTCTCAGATCGACTTCATGCTCAAAGGGAAAACAGATGTCTTTGGGATCAACTCCGACGAGGTCTTGCGATGCGAAAGCATTATGATGATTGCAATTGCCACAATGGCTCATCATGGCACATCTCGAATGCATTTTGTGAGCTATCTGAACTATGATGATTCCGAGTGGGTTCCTGCCTCCCATGTTTCCCCTCCAACTCTTCCAGATATGTTTTTCTCTGCATGTTAAACTATGATATATATAATATAATGATAATATTTTATAATGAACAGATGGTAAATGAGATAAATTTATATATTTAATGTAGAAGAAGCAGTAAAAATTGATTGAGTTTTAAACATGATTGAGATTTAACAATAAAATCCGCTTGTTTACACTGGGTCGACCCTAAGAAAAAATAATACTTGTTATAGTGAATCGTGTATTTTTTATTGTGTTTTATTCCTATTTGTTTTAGTGTTAGTATTTTGATATTTATGTGATGTATTAACAATGACTATAAGGCAAATGAGATATGAGAATTTTGTTTGTAAGATGGTAGGGTTAATTTATATTTTTAATAAAGTAATATGGTCTCTGATTTTTCTTCACTACCTTAATGATACTGATGGAGGTAATTATTTGGAATGAACATGGGTTAATATAAAAACAATGCGATAATTCCACTCCTCTTGACATATTAGCAAGAAATTTGGCATACATGTTTCTTACCATCTAACAAGATTTACTACGCTATTATAAAGTTGCTAGCTCTCCCTAAAGGGAGTGAAAGGGGGGTTAAAATGGTAATTTTTAACGCTTTACCACCATAACTTTGGAACTATCATCGCACAGAAACTATTTTTACACCATTTTGAAATTCAAATAATTAGCTTTTCTGTGGCACATGTCTCACTTCCTTACAACCTTTTCTCTTATTTTTAATCAGTTTTAAAATTTAATTTCAGCCCAATTTGTAACAATGCTTTCGTTTGCTGAAATCTTTAACTTAATTATATCTCGCGTGCTTTTGCCGATGTACAAGTTAAGTTGCTTTGATCAGACATTTTCACTTTCGCACGTGGAATATTGCAGTTTAATATGCGCGCGCTGTAATTTATCTTTCAATACTGCTTTTTAAAATTGTTACAATTTCTTCTATTTTTTACAATTTGCAAAATTTCTTGCCGGATTTTCACTCCAAGTTTGTTTAGAAGAGAACTCTGTAGGTTGATAAAAAATTTTGAAGAATTTTTTTAACAACTTACAGAGGACTCTTCTAAAACAAACCTGGGGAAATTTTGCTAAATAACTGATTCCGCAGACTTTAACACGAGGGTTATTTTATGATGTAGGGCGCAATTAATATCGTATACCAAATTTCATTCATCTAGCACGGCAGATGTTTCCATTTCTGAAAAAGGAAATTTTCGGAACATATAAAAGTTTTTTGTGCGATTTAGCGCAGCGATCAACGTCCGATTTTTAACTTTTCATCGAAAAAAACATAATTTTTATATTCTAGAATGTTTCAGTTTTAATAAGAAGCTAATTTTATTTCTCTAGATAAAAGAAAAGTTGTAGCGTTCCTGAGATAAGCTTATACAATATGTTTAAATTAACTACGATTGGGGAAGGTGAAACTTTTTATATAACCTGTTCCAGTTTTAAAAAGAAGAATTTTCAAGAAATGGGTATTATTTAAAAAAATAATGTAAATAGTTTTTTAAAGATACAAATCTTTTATTTTTTAAAAATAAAACAGTGACTTCTCCCATAGAGTATGGTGCAACATTTAAAAAGTGTGTAGAAGAAATTGAATTCCAATTCAAAGACACTCCGATACTTAAAAACTATAAATGTCTAATCACAGCATCTGTATAGGCACAAATTTTACAAGAGCGTTGGAATTCAATTTTAATTCCTTCCTCTACTTGTCTGTAAGCTGTTATTAATCACATGTTATTTTTCTGTCTTTTGTTGTCGTAAAACGATAAAAAATTCTGCAGAATTTTTAATGTTTGCTCAACTTATGTAAGAACAGTAGTAATCAGACAGAAAAAGATATTTAGCTAAATAACCGTTTTGCAGACAGTAACACAAGGGTTATTTTAGGAAGTAGGACGCAATTATATTAAAAATAATTAATGTATGAATACTCTTATCAGTTGTTTATTTTAACTTGCCACGTATCTGACGAAAACGATTCTCATTAAGAGTATAGTTACTGTTTGTCTCTTTCGCTTATGCATCTCATAATAATCTATTAAAAAGACATTTACCCTTGAAATGCAATTTATGATTATGAAGTTTTCAGTGAATATTTCTTTAACATGAATTTCTAAGACATGATTGATTATTCATGTGCTCTTACTTTTTCTTATACCAAGTATAAAAATAGAAACAACTGTAATCGTAGAAAAATTCACTCACGATAAACTCATATGTGTTGATATTTTGACGTGAAGACGTCTTTTCTCTCGTTACACACTTTCTCGTGTGACAAAATAAGTCCAAATTTGAATCGATAATATCTACGAGAATTATAATTTGATTTTAGTGAGTTTGCAGGCGCAGAAACCACTAGTGATTATGCTGCGCCAAACGAATGGTGCGAGACAAAGTCTTAGTTAAGAGTTACTTATAAAACGAACCGTCATACATCAAGACTTGTCAAATAGTGGAAACTGCAAAAAACAATACGGAGGGATGGAACGACTTTAAAACACGATGTAAAATATTCAGATAAAGTAGTAAAAACCAATCGGAGTTTAAAAAAAGTTAAAAGTTGTTGGTCAGGAACTTCATGAAAAATGTCTTTTCGAGTGATAGAGGAAGAATCAAGTCAGCGGATGGGTTGAAGATTAAATTGTAGGCATTGAATTAGAATGCGCTGCACAGTCATTTGACATGGGCATACTGTACAAAGAGGGGCGAGTTCCCCCAATAACAGATGCGTACGCGTGAATCAAGTGTGGCCAATTCTTCATTGAGTGAGGACTGTATCAAGTTTTCTGTATTGCAAACTAGGCCAACAGGAAATCGGTTGTTTGATAGAGTGCAGCTTATTTGCCTCTTTAAGATTCCACTGAGCTTGCCATTTTGAGTGAAGGTTGATTTTTGCATAGAATTTGATATTGTTGAGAGAGACAGGGGAATTTAAGCTATTGTTGACGGATTTCGCCAAATTGTCTGCATGTTCATTGGAAGATATATCTTTGTGACAGGGAACACAGCAAAACAGAACAGAGTAAACATTTCTCGTAAGCCGATCAGGCAATTCAAGAACATTAAATGTCAATGGTTAACTGAAATGATGGAGAAATGGCATGGATTCCAGGGCATTTAATGAATCCGAATAAATGATATAATTATCAGGAGGATTATTAGAAAATTGATTCAACTCATGGAGGATGGCAGTGGAGCACGATGGATGAAGTTGGAATGGAAAGTAGAATTAATAAAAACACAAGAGAATGAAGTGGAAGAAGAGAATTTTGAGTTACTGTCTACAAAATGGTTATTTAGCTAAATATCTTTTTTTGTCTGATTTCTACTGCTCTTACAAAAGCTGAGCAAACATTAAAAATTCTGCAGAATTTTTTATCGTTTTGCGACAACAAAAGACAGAAAAGTATCATGTGATTAATTTTGAGCCTTTTGAAAAATAGGAATGAAGTCGTGGTAAACATCACGGTGTTCTAAAAAGAGTTGCTGGTAAACTATAGGGGTCGTATTAGCTTTGATAAAGGTTTTAAAAGGATTTAAAAGAGTAATACGTGAGCAACGGTTGAGTTTACAACACATAGACCATTCTTGTGTTTCTTTCTCAGGATGTCGTGTGTCTGTGACTTCATCGTCAATATGTAGATGCATGCTCTGGTATGCGTGGAATTTTAAATTAGTGTATCGTGAAAACAAGTTGATCTAGGATGTTGATTCCGGCGTCGTTGTATAGAGCTCGCTGAGCACTGAGATAAAAAAAATAGTCTCAAGTATATAAGAAAAATTGATATAAAGTTACAAATTACCAAATAATGATTCGTTAATATGTTCTAAATAATAGAAATCGCCAATAAGAGGAAAGATTGCATGGAAAGGAATGTTTTGAGCCAAAAATTTCCAATGCCGAGCGAATGTGAGAGCTATGGCAGAGAAAACGGCGTAAGGTGAGTACATAGCCGGTTCATCGGGTGTGCACAGCCATCTATGTTTCATGCACCTTACTACCTCTACAACATTCAGTAACACCAGCATAGATACGAGTTTCACTAGACAATTAGATTCGATACAGTGTGAGGTGTGTGGGTGCTACTTTAGTTACCATAGGTCCTTGCTGTATGCGATAGACTTGCAATGTTTTATCTACCCTGCTACCACTGTTCTCTTCTGTATAACCATTGCATTAAAGAGATTAATACTTATATTACATAATAATACCAAACACTTGTTATTATGATTTTATAACGACGTTTTCACGAAAAGTCTGCGGAGTGGACCCGAACTGCGCTTCCCCCATATCTGCCCACCCTTAGTCCGACGAAAACATCTTTAGATTTATGTCTGTCTGCTTGTGAACACGATATAATCAGAAATGGAACGAGTTAGACGGATGGTATTTGGTATATAGATTTGTATCCAATTTTGGACCAAATGCTTCGATATTAAGACTGTGTATCCGCATATATGCAACCTCGATAACTTAAAATTGCTAGATGTATGGAATTTATATAGAATGATTTGTTCCCCAACATTATAGATATGTATCCAATTTAGTATCAGATCCGTCCGCTGGACTTAAGTACTGATCCACTATACTTAATGGAAATCTGTGAAGCCATCAATTGCGGACATTGCAGAGAAAGTCCGTCGAAGGAAAATCCTGGAAAAGTTTGCCGCTTAAGATGGCTCACAACCTCCAACAGAATTCTCATGCTCTATATAACTGACGAAAATCCATCCGAGAATTTATTGACATTAACGACCTCCATTGTAAATGTCTATGCGCCTATGTAGTTCAAGATCAAAACGAAAAGATCAGTAATCTATGGTGCACAGCATTTTCATCGATCAATCGTTCTACCGAGTTTGAAGGATGTCATAGACCCCGTTATTAAAAGAAACGGATTTTTTGGCCATCCTGAAAATGTCCTAATATCAATGCTAGCTGACGACAGAAATCACATAAGGGAATTAGCCCTTCGAAGAATTCTGAAAGCACGTAAAGTCAAAATTTCTGCTGCAATCACAACCATTACAACGAATAATATCCGTATCTTCAATTTACCAGCTTTCGGCCTTTGTGCGATTTATTATGTGGACTTGATTAAGTGGGAAAATGAGACAGAGTCTCCACTTACTGAAAGATTCAGTGATGACATGATTGCAGAAGCAATAGTACACAGAGCAATCATTCAGGAGACAATACTACCTACGATCAAGGGGTTTCCCAGCCACACTCAAGCTACAGAACGAATAGTCAAAGTAGTCAAGGAAGCAGCTTCTGCAGTCTGCGGACCAACTAGAAGAGACGCGTTTATAAGAAATCGCCTGAAATCACGAAACCTCATTCCAGTTTTCAACACTAAACATAATTACCGTCCACTTTAATTTTGACTGTTATTTACGTTTTACTTGATTTAATACTAAAGAAGCTGTTAAATGTATCTGAAGTTCTTTTCTTGTAACAATTTAGTATATGTCTTTTTATTGCCATAAACATTAAAATATAGTAAAACGTCTGTTTCACTTTAATAAAAATCACTTTGACTTTTTACCATAAAAGGGCTCAAATACTTAAACGTCATCCCATTTGCGGCAGTGCTTAACCTAAAATTTAATTTTTTATTTTATTTTTCCATTTATCTATATACCATAGAACATCTTTTCCATTTAGGTAGGATTTGAAATTCTAAAAAAAAAAGAAATTCAATCCACCCAGCACAGTCGTCTATGTATCATGTACATTCCTGCTTGTACAACACTGAGTAACACCAACATCGATATGACTTTCACTAGACACTTGGATTCGATACAGTGTGAGATGTGCGCGTGCTACTTCAGTTACCATAGGCCCTTGCTGCATGAAATATCTTTGTAATGTTGTATCTACCGTAGACACATTCTACTCTTCTGTATAACCATCGTATTAAAGAGATTGATTGTGTATTCAGATGCATGGAATTTTCAACAAGCGCATAGGAATTTCACTTTCTTCTTTATTCTTGACATTACAACACACCACACACAATAGACGATCACAACAGGACACAACACATATTAACAGAATATAAACATATTTGGATATTTAGCCGCTGGCAAAGAGCGAGCTGTGCCTAATTGCACAATGTAGACAAACGTCGCGCCGAAGTACGATACAGCAACAACAGAAACTGTATTGCATATATTTAAAAAGGTATACACAGCGTCATCTATAGACAGCATTCATTTACATATTTAGTATAAAAATCATAATAAAGAAAAGATAACGATTACAGATAAGATTACAGATTTTTGACATACATGAGCATTGATACTTATGTTACATAATAATACCAAACACTTGTTATTATGATTTCATCCCGACGTTTTCACGAAAAAACTGCGGAGTGAACCCGAACTGCGCCTCCTCATATCTGATCACCTTCAGTCTGAAAAATTTTCTTTGAATTTATGTCTGTTTATCTGTGAACACGATATAATCAGAAATTGTTATCAGAGTTAGACGGATGGAATTTGGTATATAATTTTTACAACAAAACTGGAGATCTATATCAAATTTTGGACCATCGACATTACGACTATGTATCCGCATATATGCAACGTCGTTAATTTGAAACAAGTTAGAAGGCTGGAATTTATAGCATGGTTTGTTCACCAATATTATAAATATGTATCCAATTTTGGATCAGATCTGTCTGTTGGTAGAGTGCCTATCTATTTATTTATTCCTTTATCTTTGAAGACGATAACTTAGAAATGAAACTAGATCAATAGATCAGATGTGGCTTGTGAGCTTTACACCGAAGCATTATAATGTATCAAATTTTGAGACAAATCCGTAAACGGAAATACCTCAGTCCATCTCTCTATACGTGTATCAGAACAAGATAACTAAAGTTGAAAATTGACGATCACTTCTCTCCAGACAAATTGCGTGGTTGCATTTCACTCCATTCAATTTTCAGTCCACCCATTTATATAGGTCATTCACGGGCCACTTCACGGAAACCACAAATCAATCACCTTCGAGCAGACCGATCCTCTATTGCACCTACATTTCACACTGCCTTCAAAATGCTAACCCCCGCATGGTCAGATTTCCTCTAGGGCGAGAGAGCTCACCTTCCTTCTCCCACGAATCTACCCCAGTAAAATATTAGCATTTATGACCCTTCAATCCAAACGAAGTTAAATGTTCAAACTTTAGAACACACCACACCAAAGCAAAGACGACCGGTTAAAGCGCGTTGTGACCGAATTTGCGCTGTGGGCAGTGATTCTGAATGTCCAGCTTAGGAATATCGTTTAAAAAAAATGGTTAATAAGGATAAGAATACAGTTAAGAACTATGGATTGTCGAAGAATTTTAACGGTAATCAGAATTTAGCTTGAAATTATTGTACTATTCTGCTCTTTATCAAAACTTTACAAAATAACAGAACAGAACACGGAAATAAAAATGAAAAATTCTTTCCTTGATTTTCTGCTGTGTTTACACAGTATGACAAGTTTTGTCTAAATCTTCTAGCAGTTCGAATAAAGAGAAACGAGTAAGTTTTAGGGCAGTACTGTTTCCTGTTGTCCAATTTGAGCCAAGATCTGATACCAATCAACTTCTTAGTTGGATACTCTATTTATCAAATTTCATTTTTTAGCATGTTGCAGACTTCAGTTATTGTATTTACACACAGAAGAATAACTAGATAGACATTGTTCCATTATGCAGATTTACAGTTTTGATGTAAAGAACACACGCCAAATTTCATTATTTAGCTCGTTACGAAATTGAGGCATTATTTTCGCATACATACGGTCTGACAAACAGACAAGCTAAGACAAAACATGATAACACTTCATGCCCCTGCAACTATAACCTTCAGTAGCGGACCTGAAGTGGAAGAGACATCAGAAAACGCTCCTCAGCTGTCTGGTTCTGACGAAAACCCTGAGGGGGTATTATTTGCATGGGGTTGACAAGAGCTGTGTCCAATTTCAATTTATAGCACATAAAGAATAATTTTACAAAATTATGCTCAGACACAGAGACAACAGTCAAAAAATGTTTATTAACTCTCTCTCATCGAGCGGGGCGGTCCGGGCTGTCTAAAAATTTCGCCTTCGCATCGAAGAAGCCGGTCTAAGGCAGTTGGCGTCTTTTGAAGGGAGGTAAGGTTCTGAGATCGCTTCGGAGGATGGAATAGGATGATTATAGCAGGTTGGAATGGTGTGGTAAATGAGTACCCAGATTGGGAGATTCCAATTCATGTCTCATCCTCCCAAAATATCCCGTTGTTAAAGGGGCTAGGAGACAAAAATTGCTTCGGAATTAAAGAGTTCAGAATCGTGGAGATCTAAAGCGTGGAGATTTGCCATCTTATTAAGATCGAGTTTTTTGAAGAATATAATACTTTCTCTTTGTGTACTTTAGTGTAAAAGAAAGAAACCAGCAGAGTTCTCTTCTGCTTTCTCGCATGCGTAAACATTATAGAGCGTTTTCCGCTTCGAACTATAGTGATAAGTTCGTAATAATAAGTTTGCATTTTGGACGTCTTTCCTTTGATCAGTTGGGTCCTCAATTTAATTCATATCTGTGAATTTGGTGGCTCTAAATTTATTCCGTTTTTTTCTACTGTTTTTTTTATTTAAATTTAATTATTATTTATTGCATTTAATTTATTTTTAATTTTTGTTTATTCTTATGTATGTTTATTTATTATGCATGTTCTTATTTATTTATTATGCTTGTTTTTTGTTTTTATCTATTATGCATTTTGTTCATATTTTATTATATTTGCCTTGACATTTTTTATCGTATTGTTTCACTTATATTGTATTGTATTGTGTTACGCAATTTTTGCAATAAAATTTTCTTCCCACCGACTTGTGATAAGCTTCACAACCTTTGGTTAAACTTGGTCGGCGAGAAAAATAATAAGAAAATACTAAATTTCATCTATCTAAGTTGTTCCATTTTTGAGTTGAGCTTGTGACGTATTGAGTTATTGTATTTCATTTACAGGGGCGGAGAGACGACCAGTTTCTTTTAGTTTAGTCATATCAACGTCCCGTTTTTGTAGCAACATTAGGGCTCTTTTGGCGAACCTTTAGGCTGTAATTTTTAACAACGGTCAGATGATGAGGTTCACCTGAGCTGGCATCAACCACTACAAACTTCCGTACCTCACCAGAAAGAGGACGTTTGCACTCTTACGTATGATTTAGCGTGAAACAGGCGCACATACACGGCGCATCTTTAGTGGAATCAGGTTTTGAACCTTGGACTTTCTGACCCCGAATCCGAGAACTTGCCACAAGGACACCGCGGTCATCAGGAAAGACGAACAGATTTTCCGTAGCTGGATTTTGTCCAAAATTTTATAGAACCTCGATTGCCGGGAAGGAATACAAACTTTTACCCATCTAGGTAGTTCTGTTGTTTCGTTATCAAATTCATAGTAGGAAAGATAAGATTCCGAATATGTGTTTTTCGAAATCAGGGAGGTCTAAAACGGAGAGATTTATCCAAATATTGAAGTCAAATAGTTTGACCATGGCAATACTTTCGAGCAAGAGATTGTAAATGCGAGCTTCATGGAAGTTTACTTTAGAGTGGACACTCATGAAACATTCACAAAAGAAGCAAACAGTCATAAAATATAGCTATCAGAAATAAGAAAAACTGAAACACTATCAAAGCAGGGGATTAAAGGTTATATATAGTTATATATTTTATAAACCATTAAAACTCAAATAATATTTTCATCATATACACCAATAAAACTATCATTTAAAATTAAATATAAAACAATATAACCTAATAATGCTCATACAATGAAAAACAGAAAGATAATAAGATTAAAAACTATTACTATGAAAAAGACAGGCCAGATATGGAATTGAAACAATCAAATGCCAATCGACCTTGGGAATCGATTATGTCACATTATTTCGAAATTCATAGGCGCCAACCTTCTGTGAGAGGAAATTGTTGGAAAAATCAACAATTATAGGATCAAATCTCCAAAATATTTTAAGAAAAGAACGAGAAAAATAACTAAATGCTTACTAATTCAAAGTCATAGCAATAAATGCCAGAAGCTAAATACGAAATACAGTTCCGCAATTATTGTTAAAATATTATAAATAAAATATGTTATATATACTATACTAAAGCATCATTAATAAATTAAACTATTGATTTATTTTTTTAAAACATTATTATAAGCTATTTTATTTTGATAATATCGTTTAAATAATATGATGCAATTCTTCATATTATGACTTCCAAACTATTTCTAATAATAGTGGCGCCATTACCTATGTAAAGATGTACTAAAATCTAACTGAATTCAAAGGATATGAATATTTCAAATTAATCAATTCCAATAGACTATTCATTTAAAGGTGTTTTTTTTTGTTAATGTAAGCAAGCATGAAATTAATAGGAAATCCATAAATTAAGGCATTTTCAATAAATGTATCGATATATGATCTCTGTTTTTTACTGTCTGTGATTAAAATATTGCTCCTATGTATATAGTTCAGGAGGATGTTTCTAAAAATTTGAATAGTTACATTGCTATTCCAAAATTGCAGCCTATTTAAATTAAACATAAAAGTGTTTCTTTTATCAGAAATTAACGCACTTAATTTATTGTCAATTATTTTTATCTCAAGATCTATAAAATCTGCAGAAGAAATACCTTCATTAGTTTTAATTAAAGTTAAATACTCTGGATAAAAGTCAATACGTGGAGTGTATCCTTCTACTCTTGAAAAAATAATTAAATCATCAATATACCTGTACATTATATAAGAATTGTAACTAATTTCTTTTTCATAACAATTTAAGTATAAATTAGTTAGAGCATTACTTGCTGGTCCACCTTGTGGAATACCTTTAATTTGTCGGTGTAATTTATTGTCAAGGCTAATATAATTTTCTTTTAAAATAACTTCTATTAGTCTTTTATATTTTTAAAAATCAATCATATGATATATGCTAAAATCTTCATAAATCTGCAATAAAATTTTCATCAAATCTTTGATATATCCTCTCTCTCTATATATATATATATATTATATATATATATAGAGAGAGAGAGAGAGAGAGGTTGCAGGGGTAGTGGAAAAAATAGAAAGAATTTCAATAAATTATCCAATGACGATATTTATAATCTAATATATCAAGAACTAAAAGAAATTGAAGATGATTTTAATAAGAATTTTAACTATAGACAGGTAAAAAATTTCATTTTCTCTACTAAAAACAAATTTTGCAAGATTCTGCATATTCTGAATAACTACAAAACACATAATCAACACTTCTTACTAGGAAGACGTCATCAACTACTGCATATTCAATAACTTTATCTTTAAAAGAGAAAATATTTTCCAACAAATAAAAGGTATCCCACAAGGAACAAATTTCTAATCTTTACTAGCGAATCTCTTTAATCATTTCTTCGAAAGGAATTTCGTTTTAAACCTCCAGTCTGCCTTCCGATTTATTGACGATATTATAATTTTTAATTTTCAAGACTTCAGCTCTATTTGCAATACCATCTACCCAGAAGAACTCAAACTAATTAAAACCAGCAACAATCAATCTCCAGCGATCTTTCTTGATTTTTGCTTAGACCACAAGAACGACTTAAAAATTGACATTCACGACAAAAGAAACGAATTCAAATTTAACGTCAATAAATTTATTTATTGGAACTCTAATATCTCATTTAAAATCTACAAAACACAATTATCAATCGACTTATAAGAATCAACAAAGTTTGCAATAACATTAATTCTGCCCAAAAGCAAATCATTCACTTAAGAAATAGCCTCAACATTAATAAAATTCCCCCCTCACTTTACGAACCTCTGATTAATGGATTTAAGATGTAAGTAAAGAATTGCTTATAAGAGAGATGCCGACGCGAAGTATAATCTTCGTGGTAGGGTCACTCATTTCGGTAATGTCTGATATTTTACCTCGAAAACGCATCTTTTAAACATTTTTCACTGGTCTCTCATTTTTTACTGATTTCTTCCACTATTTCTCTACGCTTTCTATCGTTATCGCTCTTCCATTTAATCTTCATCGTTCGCAACATACTACACTCCCCTGGCAACAGCCAAAGTTAGCGCGAAAACTGTTACTTGACACTCTGTTCACACCCCTTCAACGCCAGTCTGTGCCGTGAACTTCCATATACACTTCCAAGTCAACATCCGTCCTTCTGTAAGGTAAAATATTTATTATTACTTTTCTCTAATGTTATCACATCGTAATTCTGTTTTAATTACTCAAAACTCCTCTCTCTCTCTTTTTTGGTTGGTTTGGCATTAGGGATGAAAATCAGTGTTTTAGGCCTTACGGCGTAACTGATTGCAATAAAATGTCAAACTGTTATATTTAGCAATTCACAATAACTTCATCCTCTGAAGAAACTTTATTGTGCTTTTATTGCGTTTTTCATTTCACATTTTATACTCTTTCATTTTACGATTTATGCTCTATTATATATATATATATATATATGATCATGTTTCATGATGTGTCTTGTTTACTTTGTTTATGTAAGATGATATATAACAAGTTATATTTATATTTATATTATATATATCCAGCAAGTATTGCTCTAGCTAGTTTATATTTACACTATTTCGAAAAAGAAAATATCTGCAAAAATTCTAATATTATGTATAGATATATTGATGATTTATTAATATGTTCAAAAGTATAAGACTACACAACACAAATTGTCTTTTATCCAGAGTATTTGAAATTAATAAAAACTAATGAAGGTTTTTCTTCTGCAGATTTTCTAGATCTTGAAATAAAAATAGTTGATAATGAATAAAGCATTGATATTTATGATAAAAGAAACACATTTCAGTTCAATATGAACAAGTTACCTTTATGGAATTGCAACATTAGTCGTCAAATTTATAGAAATAACGTCTTAAATTATATTCATAGAAGCATTATTTTAGTCACAGACAGATTAAAACAGCAGTCTCATATTGATACATTTCTTGAAAATGCTATGAGATATGGGTATCCTATAAATTTCAACTATGCGTATGTTAATAAGAAATATTTAACACCATGAAATTAAAAGTCTTTTAAAAGTAATTTTTGATGTGATCAAATATATTTGAATTAAAAAAGATTTTAGTAAATCACTTCATTGGTAGATGGCGCTACTAGATTAAGAATAAGATTGCATCATATATTCATTTATTTATTTTTATGTACATTTCCAAAAAATATATATTAATATGAAAGGTTAAATTTAATTTTAGTTTATATTTTTATAGTGTTTTATTATAGTATTAAAAGCTAATTTAGAAATAATATTTTCACTTTAAATACGGAACTGTCTTTAGGATAATGGTCAAGTCCTAACAATAATTATAACTATTGCTTTGGTATGTTATAAAATATATTTTCTCGTTTCTAATCTTGAAGGATTATGGGAACTTATTTCCTTATTTTTTTGTTTTTCCAACAATTGGCTTTCGCAGAGGGTTGGCGCCAGAAATCTAGATTAATTCGACACATATCAGTTCCCATGGCTGATTGGCATTTGATTGTTGGAATTCCAATTCTAGGTTGTCTTTTTCATAGTAGTAACAGTCTATAACTATCTTTTGTATCTTATTGGTATGATTATTGATAAGGTAATTTGATTTTAATTTTAATTTTTAGATTAATATATGTATTATTTTACGATTATTTTATTTTACGATTTATACTCTTTCATTTTACGATTTATTTATTCTCTCACCCTAAATATATTAACAAAAGAAAAAGTTTACAAACCTGTTTTAGAAAAAAGAAAGAACAATAAAATAATAAATAGATCGCTAAAGTGAAGGATGCGTCTTCAACATTGAAATCCCTTCCAAGCGTGTAGAATTGTTTATCGGTGTTTTCTACACAAGCTTAAGCCTAACAGGTAAAAAAGCTTGCTTCCTCAGATCACGGAAATGCAAAGAAAACATTTACGTGTATTGATAGAAAAACAACCAAAGCAATGTCAGGAAACCAAATATTAAAAGAAAATCATACTCAAAAGAAAAAGAAGAGAAAATTCTCAAACTGTTACTAGCTGTTAACCGCCGTTACCTAAAATTTTTTTCAAACAATAAATTTATTGTTTCAAGTTATTAGTGGTTCTGTATTAATTATTATTCGTAAATTAATTTCAGTTGGGCACTTTGCACTATATAAATAAAAACTAACAGTTAACCTCCACTAATAATTAACTGTGTCCGCGACGCTGCCGTTGAACTTCAAAGTTTTGCGTCAGCACTTCTGGACATGTTTGCATCAACGTTACCACGTGTTTGTTTGGTTGAGTTTTGAGAATTTTCTCTTCTTTTTCTTCTGAGTACGATTTCCTTTTAATATTTGGTTTTCTGACATTGTTTCTGTTATTTTTCTCTCCATACGCGTAAATGTATTCTTTTTTTTCGGTGTTCCAGGAAGCAATCTTTTTTTCATCTGTTAGGTTTAAGCTTGTGTAGAAAACACCGATAAATAATCCTATACCCTCATTTGGGATTTACCTGTTTAAGACGCATCCTTTACATTAGCGTTTTCTTCATTTTTTTTTTTATCTTTCTCTCTTTTTTCTAAAATAATTTTGTATATTTTTTCGTTTGTTAATATTTTTCAATGCTCTATTGTATTGCTGCATTAGCTCATTCACTGGGTTATTTGAAGGTTTTTCCAATTTTTGTTTATCATAGTGTAATACTTCCAATTGGAAATATACTTTAAAACACGAAAATAATTATATTTTATGCTCTGTAAGTCAATAAATGCACTGCTGAAAGAATTAGGAAGTCTAACTTTTCATACAGGCCCCCAGTCCTATCAGTCATGTTTAGTAAAATATTTTTGACACACTAACATTTTAAGCCAAAAGAATTTAACTCTTCTGAGACTAAAACTGACATAGTTATGAATCTTAAAATGTCTCTATTTCAGACGATTTTAAACAATTTCAATGACTGGCTCAAGTAAGATCCTCCAATAGACGCGCATCAGATGCGCGACGCGGCCTCATTTAGAATGGATGGCTTTGACAGAAGTTGTCCTGACTGACATATCAAAACACAGTTTAAGACACGAAGCCTATAAGTAGCCTGCTTATTGTCTTCAGCATATATGTTTGTACCCTTTAGTTCCTGTCGGTTTTTTACCCTTGAAATTTGGCGGACAGTTGCTTCTTGAGTAGCAGGTTCTCATTAATTTCCATGTAAAATCTTGTTTAATTTTAATGGATTTTTCAAAATACTTTCAAGTACATTTTTTTTTCGAAAGCTTTTGATTGTTGAAAGGAAATTCAAAAAAATTTCATCGTTTTCTAAGATCCTTCAGACACCTGGTTTCGCCAATGTTAAAGAAAGTTATGATAAAAAGTAATCCTTTCTTTGAACATTCAACTCCAATGCAGACTTTTCACTTTAACTTTTAATTCGCACTTTTTAATACACTGGCGCACCTTCTAAACCCTACTTTTTGAAAGAGATGGATTGTCTTGGGTTGTTTGGCTAAAATGTTTAACTATTTTCACATTTACTTTGTAAAAGTGTTCAATGCATGCATGTAGGTAGTTTAGGTAGTAGGCATAGTAGGTCATTTTAATGTCTGTTTTGTACTAATTTTATTTCAATTCATAAGATTTTTTGACTTTTGTTGCTGAAATATTTTTTCTCACTGGCTTCAAAGTAATACTTTCTCAAACGTTGTAATGGACATTTGCGTTAAAACTTTTTTAGATAACCATTGCAACCTCGTAGTCTCAAACGCAATACATTCTTCAAGAATTTAATCTCAAGTTTTACAGCCATTTTAAGAATATGATGTATGAAAAACACGTTTTTATTGAAATTTTGGTTAGACGTAAGAGCACAGAGTTGCCGACAAACTTGAAGTAAGCGATATCATGCCAAATTAGATATTGGATTTAATACGGTGTATACCTGACAGTTGACAACCATCTTACAGGATTAGAAGTTGACAATAGTGTAATAAACTTGGTGATGGCAAAGTACCTGGTTTAGCTTAACCGTTTTTATTAGTTTTGACCCTTCAAGGAATTTCTGTGAAGATTTTACTTTAGAAATAAGAAACGCGATTACATTAGCAGCATTTATTTTCTTCGCATTGTATCGACGATGGGGTGACTTGATTTCCTTAGGGAAGCTATCTTCCAAGATTCTAGAATTTAAACAAAGCAAGTTTTTGTTGCCCGTCTATTTCTAAACTTTTCTCTCCTTTCTTATTTTATAATTTGATGCATAAGAATTATTTGTCACTCTTTAAACTTCACATTTTAAATTCTTATTGTTAGTTGATCGATTTTTTATTGTATTTATAAACAAAACTTCCTTTAACACATCCGGTATCAACGCCATTCATAAGGATGTTTCAACTCAGCTAACATGCCATTGAATCTGGCATATTTTTCGCAGTTGCATTAAAATTGAAATTTTGGGTGATATTACAGATCTGTTATTAGGCAGGTGAATGAGCATAAGGAAAAAAACCTTAATGTTGTCCAGGTCTATAGAGCCAGAATTAGTAGATACCAAACAAGATCAATCCCAGATGCACAACGAAGAATTACGTTTGTTACTGTTCACTCCATAAGTCAGTGTCTTTTAATTTTAAACAACCAGAAGAGCTTAATTTAATGAGTTGCTACATTGCCTGGATCAGATAATTGGAGGATTGCTGTCTATTGACAGACTGAATTATTACTGAATTGATTCGGTCAAGATAGGGATAAAAGTGGCACTCTGCAGAATACTAGCTTCTATCATAACCAACAATATATCTTCAATTGATTTCTATTCCTCAGACCATCCGGCATTGCTGATTGTCATTACTCCAACCAGTTTTTGCATATATAAATGTCAAATACAATTCGTGTTCTGAATTATCACGAAATTTCCGAATGACGATGCCCAGGAACTTGAAATTTGGCAAGTGTTTACTAAGAAATGATTTTTAGAACTTTATTCTCTAAAAGTGAAATTTACCCCCAGAAGCTACGTTTTCAAGTGCTTAAGCTTAATTTTCTACCCATGAAAAGCATTAGTTATTTTCCAGACGGATTATTATTTACATATGGAAGAGTTGTTTTGCTTAGATTACATCATTTATTGACGAGGAAACGTCTTTCCGCTTGTTAAAGTGATAGTCGGTCGAACTTCCTTACGTGACAAAATACCGTCAGCTTTGAATCGCTAATAACTACTAGACTAATGATGCGAAATGAATGGTTGAGCCCACAGCAGATAGATCATATCAAGAGTTTTTCGCATAGTATTTGAGGTGCCTGTGATGTCATCGCATCAGGGGAGGCGCATGCGCGTGATTGTTATGAAATAGCTTCGTGTAAGGTTATAAATAAGTGTAGCGTGGAAACGCGTTTAGTTAGGAGGTTGGTACTAGTGTCATTTTAAAGAGCTTGAGAAGTATTACTAGGACCGAAAGTGAGGCAATAAAAATATTTATCTGAATATAAGTAAAAATCGGTATTAAATTGAAAATTTCAAACTCCGCATGTTTTTCTCTTATAACATGCAGAGTTTTCTTTCGAATTATACGAAATTTACAGAATACTTAACAATACTTAAATGAAACATTGTATTAAAATTTGAATTCAAAAATTTAAATATTACGGGAAATATGAGCATTTATTGTAAATAATGTTTTACAGCGCATACGCGAAATGTAGTTCTATATACTCTCCACAGATGGCGACATCAGAAGCTTCTCTAAATAAAACATAAGAAAGGCGCACTTCGGTTCCGTGCCGTAGTTTTCGTGAAAACGTCGGGATAAAAATCATAAAACAAGTATTTCGTATTAATATGTAATTTAAATATCTTATTATCTCTTTAATACAATATTTACACTGAGTAGAATAATGGTTACAGAATAGATAAATCACAAGCTATCACAGACCCTTTCCACATGCGATAAACTTGTGATTTATCTATTCTGTAACCATTATACTACTCAGTGCAAATATTGTATTAAAGAGATAATATGATAATTAAATTACATATTAATTCGATACACTTTTTTATGATTTTATCCGGTTTGAAGAACAATCTACGACGCGGTCCCGAACTGAGCCTTTCTTATGTTTTTATAACAAGGGAATTTCGGACGTTGACGAAAAGGACACAGACTTCATCCTGAAAATCTTTCCGATACCATAAGACTAAAAGTTCAATGCAATCGGTTGTTGTTGCCAGTATAAATTTTCTTTAGCAATAAACAAATCTAAGGAGCAGTATTTAAAATTGGTTGTTGGAAGGAATGCTTCTCTCATACTCAGTATATTGTCTTTTCCATAGTCATTTCCAGTGACAACTTAGTTATTCTCCAGCCTGAAAGAACTACAAATTTAGTTTAGCACGAAGTCTTTTAACATTACTTATATTTGTTAAGATATTTTTCTGCAACTCAAAATATTTCAACACAAAAAAATTGTTCCCAATTCTATATCGGATTGTAAATCGGTGAAAAATCTGTGACGGGAATGCTAGTAACACATATTTCTGAGAAAGATTCACAGTTGACATTTCATTATATAACCATTTTATTGCTATGCTGGTTGAAGGGTTTCTTCGCATTAAATATAATAGAATCTATAATACCCTATCTTTATTTACACAGTAAACACCAATTTTAGATAATTACGTTTAAAGAATTTCTTTGTTAAAAGCAGGAACTGAACTGTGGAGACGTCGTTGCTTAGAAAATGCTTGGACCAAATGCTGTAGCTAATCAATTACCAAGAGTTGCGGAATTTTACAATGACAAGAGTATCTTCCTTACAGGAGCAGCAGGCGTTATTGGATCCGTAAGTACTTATTGGCAATTAAATTAATTTAAATATTAGAGTACCTTAAATGAAAAAAATGCAAACAGCAAAAGCTCTTATTAATATCTGAATTTTGTAATGATAAATACACTGAAGTGCCAGAAGTCATGGGATACCCCCTAATATCGTGTAGGTTCTCCTTCTGTCAGGTGAAGTGCAGCAACTCGACATGGCATTGACTCAACAAGAAGAGGGAAGTGCAATCGTTGGAATTCACATTCTATAGTGAAGATTTAGTCACAACACGTCCTAGCAGAAAGTGATAAATAAGAAAATGATTTGTGCTCACCCTTCTCCCAAAATTATTTGCAACTTTCATCAGTAGTTTTGCTTCCTCCGCAATACTTACACACATTTTGGTAAAAATAGCATACATGTTCGAGAAAATATAAAGAGTTTCTTTAAAAAATCCAAAATTTTTCCTCATGTTGTTTTCTTATAATATACAGAGTTTTCAACCAAACTATCAGAAACTTATAGAATACGTGACAGTATACCATAGAAACATTGTATTAAAATTGGAAGTAAATACTTTGAATATTAGAGGAGATATGATTAATTGTAATGAATAATTTTTAATTCGCATTTTCCAAGCAGAGTATAATTTTTCTTTTATAATTTGTTAGCCAGACACATAGGGCAGTTTATATAAAAATTCCAGTCACATGCCATTAAGGTTTAGAAAGCTATCGCCATAGCGGTGAATAAAATTTCTTTTGGTCTCAAAGCGAAACGAAACGATGAAGGTTTTGCCAGAACCTGATATTTCTTAAACATGAATCTTCAAATAGTAATCATCGAACTGTAATTTAAATGTTTTAAATTTAAATTTTAACTGTATTAATTTATTCGGCATATTCAACCTATATAAAATCCAATATATCTATTCAAATATTCATGTTTAAAAATAGCCATTTGTGGAAAACCCCTTATCGTTTAGCTGGTGTTCAAGAGCAAAATTATGCTCTCTGCAATGCCGATATCTTTCTAAATCTTTTTCCTAATTTTATCTAAATTTTATTAATTTGTAATAATTTATTATTCTAACACTATTTTTATGCTTCGTAGTATTTGTGAGAAAAATTTGAAGAAAATATATTTTATAGTTTGGATTTCTACAGAGTACATAATATTTAGAGTCTCAATTTTATTTTTACTAATAATTTTGAAATGTTTCAGAATGAGTTCAACTTGGTCTCAATTTTCAGTTTTAAAGTTTGTTGTGGAAAATTTATTCGTGGAATTTCCTTTCTTACATTATTTCACGCATCAAAATTTTTAAAAATATCTTAAAATGAGGAGAGAAAATCGCTTATCAAAAACTGATTCTTCAGATAATAAAAACGAACTTAAAGAAGTCAAAAACAAGCATAGGTTATATTGGATTGAATAGTTAATATTAAATAATACATTTTTTTCCATTGACGCTTTATAACACTTCCGTATTTAGTATTAAATTAACTCTTTTTTAAACTTTAAATCTCAATGAAAATAATAGTTATTAATTTAATAGTAAAATCCCAGGCAATTTTGCTAAGACAAAGTTTGTATTTCCTCTCATACTTTTTTTTCAATGATACTTATGATTAACAAAGATTTCACTTTCCTGCAAAAAGCACACTGTTGGAAGTTGATGACAGTCATCACGAAGCCCCCATTAGCAGGAGACAACGGGAGGACACACGTGGCACGGAGCTTCAGGAGTACCCTCTGGGCTCCCTAAGCAGGTTTTTCCATTTAAACGACTTTGTCCACTA
Source organism: Araneus ventricosus (assembly GCA_013235015.1). Taxonomy (NCBI): domain Eukaryota; kingdom Metazoa; phylum Arthropoda; class Arachnida; order Araneae; family Araneidae; genus Araneus; species Araneus ventricosus. Next base: position 5,375 of record BGPR01013753.1, on the reverse strand, counting down.
ACTTGGGAAACCCGTGGACTACATACACCTCATAGAGAACCCATTCAAACAACATCGCATACTTTTATTTCTATGTGTTACATTATTTTCATAATTTTTAAAATTCCTAATATATCAAATTACTTGACAGCATACAAAATAGAAAACACATTAAATAATTTCATCACATCTCAATTACAATAGAACCAGCAATAGATCTTAATATAAATTGAATTCAGTTTACGATTCTATTGTCCAATTATCTTTTACCATTAACATTTTCCATGACATTTACATTATAAAAATTAAAATTATTTACACACGCATCATTTCCAATGCAACAATACAATAATATATCAATCAGTAACGTATTTTCAGATACGAAAAATCAGTTTCACGATTTAATTTTCAGTATAATATTTATCATTTACGGAATATAAAAACAGGTCGATTATAGATAAATTACCATAGAATAGAAAACTCGAACAAATTTTAAACAATTTCAATAAATCCATTTCTTGCCAAGTCATTTGCAGTTAACTGCATTAAACCAAATGTCCCAAAGATAGCTGTAAAATGATTTTTTTTAAATATAGTGGCTTACTGTTCCTTTATGAAACAACATATAATTGTCATTCTTTTGAAAAAAACTATTTTGATATACTGGAAAACTTCCGTGTTTTTAATATAGTTGGTTTAGGTGAAAATTACCCGTGCATTTCTTGAGGTCGATTTCCGGCATAAGCCCAAAAGTGTGCCTAGCTTCCAATAAGTTTTACCATCTTTCTTGCCAATTTTGAAGAGCCACTTCATTAAGCCTTGACTTAATTCATGACTTTGGGATACCTACATTGAAATCCACTATATTTTTTTAGTTGCTGCTTTGGCAAGAGAATCAGCTTTCTCATTTCCAACAATCCCAATGTGATCCTTTACTCAGTAAAATATGTAGTTAGTTTTATTTTAAATCCACTGTTTAAATCCATGTATAATTTCACACTGAGACCAAGTTGAATTCAATGACTGTAAGACTGCTCTAGAATCTGCATAAATATTAATCTCACCTTGTAAATCTAAAGTCTCCATTATGGCATTTTTAATTGCTTTGCTTCAGCAAGAAAAATTGTAGCATCGCCGTTCAGTTTCCAAAAAAACTCCCTCTGAATTCCGTTCCCCTAATAAATAACAGCGCCGTAACCGACTTTACATTTAGAACTATCAGTAAACAAATTATATTTACTCATTTCAATGTGATCCTTAAAATACCAGTCTATCTTAATGTTTTCCCATGGAGGATCAGTACAAATGAAATCATTATCTTCCTTTGACCTTGTTACTTTCCACAACAGCAATATCCCTTTTTAATTTAAATAGTTTAAATTTCTTGCCACTATATCAAGAGGAATGCAACCCGCCAAGACTTGCATCGCTACTGTTGACACTGTGCGTTAAGTTTTAGTTATATTACGGAGAACATACCTTTATATCTGTAATAACTCCCTATTGACATACACTATGTCCTTATACCATACTTCGATTCCACACATTATCAGCTTCTCAGTTGCTCTCAAATATACATCTTTTATTATCTCAGATTTCAAACCCCACGTCGCACGACAAATTCTAGCAATCTCGTTTTGTATTTTAATCACCTTATTTCTAACGTAATCTAAATGTGGCGTCCAGGATAACATGTAATCTATCATAAGCCCAAGATAATTAAACTCGCTTTCAAATTTATATTCTTGCCTTGCTGTGACCTTCTAGATACCCTTTTTGGGGAATAAAGTGTACACCGATTTGGAAGGATTTATCTTTAGACCACACTTCCCTGCCCAGTTCTCTACATGTTCAAGGACATTCCTATTAGACATCGTAAATCTATAGGCTGCTGTCTCCGCAATTAAAATGACGATATCATCCGAAAACATAATACATTTTGCATCGCTATCCATATTAACTAACATTAAATTTCTGTCCGCCACCAATAACCACAAGATGGGTGCAAATCAAGAGCCCTGTGGGACTCCAACATTGTATTTAAATTCAATGTCATTATCTTTGTCAACGATGACCCTATTTCAGAGAAAACTACTTATCATTTTGATTAAATATCCAGGTACTTTTTCCTCTCTTAAAATTTGTATTAAATCCTTCCATTTTTCTGTAATAAACGCGCTTAGTTCAAAACATCTTAATTATTAACATCGTTTAAATAAACTAATTATAAATTTAAATAACGTAGCAATTATAAAACTCAATCGTTTCTACTTACAATAACGATAATGCGTGTACATGCATGTGTGTGTTCACGATCGATAGGGCAGACAGCTGGTGTTTACTGTCAACAGCTAACGAAACTGGAGAAAGCAATTAAAGAAACGCATCCAAAATTGGAGAATCTCCAAGGAATCGTGTTCCAGCATGATGATGCAAAACCTCACAGGTTTTGGTAAAATGTAGAAAATTATTGGAGCTTGGCTGGGATGTAATGTCCCATCCCTCATACCGTGCAAATTATATTATTAATTATTTCGTAGTTTGTAAAACCTTTTGATTGATAAAAATTGCACTGACGATGAGGATCTAATATCGCACTTTGGTTAGCTTTTTTACTGAAAAGGGCCAAAAATTCTATGATCGCGGAAGTATGAAGTTGCTAGAAGAATGGTAAAAAGGTATTTGAACAACATAGGAAATACATAATTGAGTAAAGTCATTCTTATTATAAAAAAAAAAAAATTGAATTTCATTTCAAAGTGAAAAACCGAAATTACTTTCGTGCCAACTCAATACATAAAGCTGAAATCCATACCTATCTTTTCACTGTTATGTACATTGTATATTATCTTACAATATACAGAACAGCTTCGATTATACGAAACAATTGGGGACTGGAGGTGTTCAGATAACTGAATTTTCGTATAACCGATCATTTTTGAAATATATTGTACTTGCTATCGGATAAATCTATACTTATAAAATGTAATGTTTGTGTGTGTGGGCATGCGTGTGTGCGATGTCCAAACGAATCTATCGCACTTACAGCCATGACACACAGGTAGTCGTAATGGTGACCTGTGTGCCAATGCACCTTGAAGCCCGAATTTTAACATTTTTATTTAATATTTTGTGCTATTTTGGATATTTTCTAATTTCTGGTTATTCTAATTTCTCATTACATAATCTTTTTATAACCCTTAGAATAAAATGGATTAACCGTTGGAAAGAACAAACAAATTTTTTTTCTAATGAAATTTGTTTCGAACTTCTAACGTATTTCGCTAAATTTTGGGAAATTTGCAGTGGCTTAATCGTAGGATTAGTCGTAAATCAATGCCGGAAGTTTCTGACCTGGGTGATATTATTGGAGCGAGGGAGGAGACATAATGGAGTGGGATATAGAGAGGTTATAAATAGGGAATCACTTCACAATAAATCTTTTTTTTACATTTGAAATGTGTAAATATTTTATTTAGATATTAAAATCGTGAAATTATAAAATACCAATATTGAAATAAATCAAATTTTAGAGATCTATTTTTTATTTTTGATTAAACATAAAAATTATGCATAATGTACCTCAAAGCATGATTATGATGAAGATGTGAAAGTTATGATTTTTTTTAAATTTATGTTCATTTCGTTATAAAAAATTGAAGTAATATCAAATTATCACCAATGATAAATCTATACTTATAAAATGAAGTGTTTGTATGGCTGTGTGTGTCATTATAGGCTTTTTTTATTTTGTTGAAGTCATTATGACTGATTTGTTGATGCCATCATACTGGCAATAATTCCATCATCAGCCAGTAATTGTTAGCCAGGATCATCTACATCATATTCGAAGTCAGTTTTGAATGTTTTCTTGGCCGCGTTCTCGTAAACATAATTTTATACACATATTTTCATCGTTACAAGATAATTTGCCTATTTCACTACCAAAACATTTATAGAAGTTATGATACCGTTAAAATCTAGTAACCGGTCCAAATTACGCTGCTCTTCATTGATGTATGTTGACAGTAATATTTATACAAATAGTGAATTTAAGTTGAAAAATTTTGAAACGCTCTGACTTTTCTACAAATATTAAACCAATCTCTACTAACTCAAGATTCCCTGCAATATTCATATGATTTTACGATGTTGAGCGGCATTCAGAATATCATACCAATATTGTGCAGATATCATAAAATATCTTGTGCTAGCAGGGATAGCTTCACCTAACTATAGACTCTCTGATTTTCACTTAACCCACTCAGCGGCAAGCCCGTAATATCTCGCGAAATTTTTTGCATCTCAAATGGCAGACTACGAAATAATTCGCAATCTTTTCTTCATCTCTAGCGCCAGGCCCCGGTATTCTCGTGCTATTGGAATTTCCTTTCCCCCAGTCCCACATACATACTAGTAATTGGAGGGTTGGCCTAGCCATTGTGTATGTCACCCTGCAGTTGGAAGAAGAGGGTTGTGAGTTTGTGTGTGGGCTTTCTGCTTTCCACCTCTATTCCAACCTGTTTCCTTCCCCCTTAAAGCGAAGCCCACACTAGTATAAATCACCGTCATATCTCTCCTTTGAGATCGGAGAGCGCTCTTACCACAGACGGGGGAAGGAATGTTCATGGTTAAAAATTTCTGCATCTTGCTAGTACAAATGAGTTTTCGAAGGTGACATTTCTCAAATGTTATTGCCGCTAGGAGAGTTAATCTTTCAACCACGAAACGAATTTCTTTGCTGTTAAATGATAAACATCTGATCGCCCGAAATCGCGCAAACCTACAATATAGGATTAAAAGAATTTTCTTATAGATTACTGGAGGAAAAACAATCAGAACCAAGTCATCGATATTTATCCTCATTGCACATCATTATTATAGTAATCAAACTTTCAAATGATTGATAATAGCAGTATAATCTAAATAATCTACTATTTTCCATGAGTAAGACGAACAATACTGACAAATTCCCCCATAATGTTTTTATTTACCTTTACTAGTTATGTACTTGAAAAAGAATATGTCTCTAAATAGTTTTACTATAAGGAAATGAAAAACAGTTCTTAAGCCAAAGAAATGTCCTGGAAAATCAATCTTCATTTTTCAAGCTTTTATTTAGCTTTATTTATTTCATGTTTAAAAAAGTGCATTGCATAAAAAAGTTAATTACACTCTTCTGAATATAATAAAGTTCAAAAAAATTCTACTACTTTATTGTTCTTCTAAATCGCTCTACATAAAAAATGCTCAGTTGTCCAAATTCGGCGAATCTCCCCTATTAACTATTGCGAAGATAAAAAGAAACCGTGTAGATTTGATATTTATTGTGGAATAAGGAAAATATTACACGAGAATCTCCAAAAATAATTAAAAATGATGAATAATTTTTCATC
>BGPR01013752.1:0-40919 GCA_013235015.1 Araneus ventricosus | reverse complement strand
CTGTGCTTCGTTCCAGTTACGTATTGCTCATCTTTTCTGGGCTTCGGCTCTGCTTTGGGTCAGGTACCCACGGTTGGAACGGAGACGTCATTTTCTCCGCACGCTAACAGCGGGAAAGTGACGTCTCCCAACTAACCAAGGAAATATCAGAATCAGAACCCCATGGGCTCTCCAGTTACCTATCGATTACGATCCCATTTGTGATACTCGGTGTAAAAATATCGGCAGGATCTCACAAAGACTGCCGAATTTCTTATTCGATCTGTGGACGACATTTTTTATTATTCTTAACAGCTCCATACCCTACCCTCCAATTAACTGGTCTATTCTGGTACCCCCGATTGGGTTTGGAGACATCACTTTTTCCTCACGTTAACAACAGGAAAAGTGACGTCTCCCGACCCAACCAGGGGTACCAGAATAGACCCGTTAAGCGATCGTCAAATCTGTTTGGCTTTATTCCGAGTACGAAGTTCAAATAGTATCTTCTCTTCTACAAAAAAGAGTTCTGAATTCTTTTTACTGTCAGTTCTTTTCATCTGTTAATTTTTTCAATCGACAAACCTGATACCCAGATAGCATGTACACTTGCAGCAAGTTTGATTTTTCTTGATATTATCTTGTCATGACAAACTTGATCTGGCAACTTTGCAGCGAACTTCCTGCAAAGTAACAATCGACCAACCTACTTGCAAAACAAGTTTGCTGCGAAGATGTTATGACGAACTTCACACCACGATTGCAAAAAGATGATAGCACACTTAGAGATAATCTTTGTCTCTGTTTTAAAAAACGTCCGATTTTTAATAGCATCTCCTAGACTGTCCTTCTTTTTATTAATTCAATAAATCAATGATAATTTGTAAAAAAACTCAAAATTTTTTTAATAAAAAAGTTAAACATTTCCCATCTTTTTACTAAATATAGAACTCGCACTTTAAAGAAAACTATATCGCCTTTTTCTTAATGTTGAAATTTTAACGTTTATAAACAAAATTAAATCTAAAAAACAGTCGATGTTTGTTGAAAAATAATAACTTACATTTTGTCTCTTTAAAAGTAATTACTTTTGAACCCTAATTTCATAATTTATTTTACTAGCAAAACGTAGTATTAGCGAAAAATGCTCTCTCTTTGACTTTAAACCATATTCTCAACTGAAAATTTGAAAAAAGTAATGAAAAATCAAGAAAACAGTTTAAAATAAATCGTATGCGCGATCTATTGTCGCAATCTATCTTCTGCTCTCAGAGTGTAGCTGGCTGAATGGTTAGAACGGCAGGTTTAGAAGCGAGACGTCGCGGGTGCAAATCCTTAGTTGTGTTCGTACTCTGTTTTAACTCTAGTTTGCAATGAGATTGACGCCGCAAGCTTGTGACACGTTTGACGCGTGGTGACTAACTCGTTTACGTAAACTTGCTGCAAGCTTGCTGTTTTGTCGTGTCAAATTTGTTGCAGATTTACAAAGCAAGATTGCTGAAAACTAAAATTGCTATCTGGATAACATCCCACTTCGATGCCCGGCACATTGGAGATAGTTTTTGATATCACCGAAAAGATTGATAACGAAGTTATTACGACAGCAGGGAATTCATAGGAATAAAAATTTCGAATTTGGTATTTTCAAAGTCTCCTGAAGCCATAACAATCGAAAAAAGACTTGAAAAGCTTACTAAGATCTTCAAACTATTCACAAAACATTACAGCAGAAAATCAAGCAACAACATGGGCTGACATGAAACGACTTCAGGGACTTTTAGCATTAAAGGCCGTTGGTCATCTCCTTTATTTTGTATATAGTTTTTCATCCCGAAATCTAATTTTAATCGGTAGTTTTCCGGGTCTATTCTGGTACCGGCCGCTGGGATTGAGGGGCGTAGACTTGCTGGTCCATTCTGGTATCCCCGGTTGGGCTGGGAGACGTCACTTTTTCCGCACGTTAACAACGGGAAAAGTGACGTCTAACAACCGGGGGTACCAGAATAGACCCCCATAACAGCATGGAAGTTAGCAAAGGCACTTAAATGTAAACAAACAAAGCAGAAACTCGCCCATAACACCTCGGTGATAAAATTGCACCGTTTAAAGGACATTTTTTTAAAATTATTTTTCTTATTTATTTCCCTTAATAAACAAGCAATGTCGGAATTGAAAGTAAGTTAATATTGATGGTCTGCGTTACGATATCGGAATAAAAGAAGCCGAAGACGTTTCACACACATATAAAAAAAAAAAAACTGATATTAATAACTTCCTAAGGTTGATCAGTAATCTGCTACAATTCAAGTCTTTATGAATAGGATTTCTTGAACCTCTACAAATTATTATTTTAATAATATTAATTATAAATTTTTTCCCCCCAAAATAAAATTTGTAACTGCAACTGTCTTTTTTGCATATGTTTGATGAACATAAACATTATCATTCTTCACACCCACCTGTCATGTGAAAAACCATTTTTTGTTTACAATATCAGTTTTAGTTATTGTTTATATTAAATAATAAATACAATGGAAGAAGTCGATGAAATCGTTTTGCATACCTTACGCCAAATTGGTTGCGATGTGGATGAAATAAACAGCTTGAAAGAGTTCACAACGGAAGCAGCAATTGAAGGTGTAGTTCGTTGCTTGAAACTTATTAATCCTTCTTTGGAACTATCCCATCATGTTCCTCCGAATATGTCAGCAAGGTATCGACTGGGCTCAAATTTAGCGCAGATATGTACTGAACTTGGATATAAAGGAGAAATTGGATACCAGACATTTTTATATTCTAATGAAACGGACATAAGAAAAATATTTCTCTTCCTTTTAGAGAACTTACCTAAGGAGACTGAAAAAGCTTTAGATGAACCTTTAAATATAACTTCTTTGATCATAAAAGAAGCTGGATCTTCTTTAACACGTAGTTTAAATTACCCATGGTTACCTGTCTATTGCAAGAGCTCCATGGACAATGAAGGGAAACTTTTACTAAAAAATCCATTATATTCCTTAGGAAAATTTCAGCCATATCCTTTATTTAGACCGTGCAATTATACACATGTGAAAGATAAAGCTTTGTACATGAAACACTGTGAGAATTACTTACGGTTGATTTCAAAGCAAGTTAATGTTGGCCCTCAATTATTGTCTTCAGTATTGGAGACGAATACATTGGATTATGTTAAACAATGTGAGAGTGAAAAGAATCAGGATGATTTGACAACTGTTTTAAATAGAAAAGAACTTGCGGCACAAAAGCGTGAGAAAATTAATAAAATTATCAATGAGCATTTGCTGCAAGCTATACAGCAGAGCAAGCATGTTTCTGGAAAATTAGATGACACCCTCAAGAGTGCTGTGGAGTCTCGCAGTTCTCGCTTTACTCATGCACTGGAACTTCAATTTACACCTGATAAGAAAGAAACTACATCTGTGAATGTTCCTAGTGCTAAAGCAGGCGACTCTGAGGAAGATATGCAGAAAAAGAGAGAAGCAGAAATCAAAGAGCTTCAGCAGAAACTAGATTCATTAACCAACAAACTTGAAAATTTGAGTTTAGAAAATAAGAACTATGACTCTACGTCTCAGAACATGCAGGAACAGATAAAAAAAGAACAAGAAACAATAGATGACCTCAAAGAGCGTTATCGTGTGAAAAAGTGCACATTGTCTCTGCTGCCTGATGCTGAAACTAATATTGAAAAATTACAAGCCGTAATTGATGCTAGTTCTCAAAGATTAGTATCTTTGGCCAACCAGTGGGAACAACACAGAGTCCCACTGATCGATCAGTACAGAGAATTAAGGGAGCTTTCTTCTCGAAGAGTAAATGAAACACAGCGAAAGCTAGAAGAAATAAAAGTTCTAAGAGAAAAAATAAAAAGCCTCGGTGTTGAAGCTCGTCAAAAAGAAGAGATGCATAAACATTTAGTTACAGCATATGAGAAGCTTACTAAAGATGTAAGCCGCTCCGCATACACCAGAAGAATAATGGAAATTGTTGGTAACATCAAAAAACAAAAGGCAGAAATTGATAAGGTGTTATTAGATACCAGAAATGTGCAAAAAGAAATAAATAAATTATCTGGAAAATTGGAAAGAACTTTTACAGTGACTGATGAGCTTATATTTAAGGATGCTAAAAAGGATGAAGCCATACGTCGAGCTTATAAATACCTCGCTGCTTTACATGAAAACTGTAATCAGTTGGTTTTGATTGTTGAAGAAACAGGCGCTATTGCTCGAGAAATTAGGGAGCTTGAAGATCAGATTGAACAAGAAAATCAAAAGAAAGTGGCAGCAACACTGGAAAGAATTACCTCGGATTACAAGCAAATGCAGCAAGAAAATGCATCACTTTTAGCTCAGCTTAAGTAACATTATGATTAAATGTTAAATTCAGTGTTTATGTTAGGAAAAGGAAAAAGAGCTTTCTGTGACCGTCTTACTGATTTTTTTTATTATTCCTCGTAATTCTTCATCCCTGTGATTAAAATGCCAATTTTGAGTTATATTTATGCTTTTCAATTATAAGACTATTGGATATATTTTTATTCTAAAAACTGTCAAATTATTGAAAAAGTATTATTTCTTTATCTATGAATTCTGTATCTGTAGTCTAGTTTGTCATTTAAATAGATGAGTGAATTACAAATGCTCAAAATATATTTATAGGTTATATTTCATTCTAATTAGATTAAAAAAGATGTTACTTTAATTAGCATGGTGATTTTTTTATGTGTAATTACATTTCATCATTTTTATTGATTGTAATGTGATTTTATTTTCTGTTGTTGTGGACATTTATCCTTAAATTCGTTACCACTGAAAATACTTAGTTAAATTTTGTTAGAATTTGTGTGGCTAAAAATTCTGTTGTTCCTGAATAAAAATCATGTTGATTATGTCTTATTCCTTTAAGTTTCATTTGTTATGTATTTACATTTCAGTATTAATGGTGCATACAAATAATCTTCAACTGTAGTATTTATTAGAATGTTTACATTCTTACTTGAATAAAGTTGAAACCTCTTTCAAGTGAGAAGAATGTGTTAGCATCTGTGTTAAAGCCGTAGTCTATTAAATATAGTTTTCATAATGAAAAGTTTTCTTTGTACATATTAAAATTTTGTCAATTACGATTTCAAAATTTTGTTAACAAAAATTTCGTATATATTTGCTTTTGATACCATACTTGTTTGTATATATATTTAAAATTTTAAAGAAATTATGTACCATCATATTCAACCATATGCCCAATAATGAAAATTTCACTGTCATAAGAATTAATGGAAAGCACCCTTTAATAGGTTTTAACCAATTTTAAACTGTTGTAATAATTATTACTTTCAACTATAACAGAAGCAGTGAAAAATTCAAAATTATCTTTTATTTCATGTTTTCTAGATCTTTTAAATGATAATTACAAAGTTTCAAGTAGAAATCATCCAAATACAGAGTAAGGGATTGGTACTATATTAAAAATGTTTTCTTACTATGATATTCATTTTATTCATTCAAATGGAGTTTAATTTAATGAGGATGCTTTATTGAAGGTTACAAAGGTTATTTTGAGGCAGACTTTTTAATGTTGAATTTTGATCACATGACGGGGATAACACCTGAGCCAGCACTAATTTACTTTAAAGTCATAAATGAGCTTTTTAAGTACATAGACTAAATTCTGTGGGATTTTAAGAAAAGCTGATTGGAGGGTTAATAAAGTACTATATGTATGCAAGATGGTGATTTTTATGCTGAAGAAAGTACAGAATTCCAAATAACTTTGATTTCATTTCCATTTGACAACTTTCAAAAAGTTTCTTTAATCAAATAATTTTCAAATTTTTATTTAATCTGTTAATTAGTGTCAAGATCTACCATGATCATTGTAGAGGGAGGAAATCAATTATTAAATAATTATCATTAAAGAAATTGAAGCACATTTAATTGAAATACTGAAGAGGTCTCTGGAAAAAAAAAATTACCATATATTCTAAATAAACGTACCAATTCTATTTAATTCAATTTCAATAATAGTTTAGCATATAAGTATCATTCTTTTGTTTAAAAGATTTTTGTCACTGTAAAGATAATGGGCATGGATAATAACTGCTTATAAAGTAGATAATTACTGCTTATATAGAATATATTATTGAGTCTTAACTTGCAGAATCTGTATTCTAAAGGGGCTTGGGATGAAGTACGTGCTAAGCCAATACTTTTAGATGGTCAAAACAATTAAGGAAATTGAAGCACATTTAAAGAAACACTGAACAGCTCCTCAAGAAAAGATTTACCTAGGTAATACCCACCAATTTCATTTTATTCAGTTTCAATAATATTTTAACATTCAAGCATCATTCAGTTTTTTTTTGTTTAAAAACTTTTGGAAGCTAGAATTTTTTTTTATCTATATCCAGATGCTGTTATTGATAAGTTATTTTCTTCACAAATTCCAGGTATGGAAGTTCAGAAATTGTTAACATTTCACTAAGCAGAATAAAAGATTTTTATTGAAACATTAAGCTGCTTTTTACAATACAAAAAATTATACTGAAAATATACTTTACAAAAGCTTCTAAGTATTAAAATAAAAATTTATATGCAATTTATTACCAGACATTTATCTGCAGGAAAAAAAAATCGGTATAGCAAATACAATACCATACTGAGAAGGGACGGGAATATTTTTAATTCAATATCTTTATAGTTCTTCTCCAACATTTATCTATTGTAATTTGATAAAAGTTATTTAATCAGGGACAGTCTCTTTAGAAAGAAATTTGCTATGACCTTGATTTTTAATCAGTGTGGAGTTACATTGGAAAATTATCACAATCTTATTCAAACTTTAAAGGAAATGAACAAACAAAAAATCCTAATTAATTTGCCTTAAAAAAATATAAGAAGAGATGTCATACTACTTACCTTTGATAGCTTGAAGAACTAACTTTATTTCATGATGTCTATTAAACTACAAAAACTGACTTATGATTGTTCAGTTAATAATTATAAAAAAATTTCATCCGTTATTCGGTTTTGCATATTAAAATTTTTGAAACTGTAACAGTCTTCAGATTGATGACATGCCATTGGAAGTATAATGTTGAGAATGTTTAAGTCCCCATTTCTTTTAACACATGTTTGATTAAGGTTTCAATGTAAAAAATGTATGAGAAATTAATTAACAGGGAGAGGGCACGATTTGGGAAATTCGGTTCGGGATGAAACTTTGCATATTAGTAGCATACCTTCAGGGTGTTCACCCATTAATCTAATAAAGTGCAATGGCCAGCCAATTTGGAGAAAATAGCCCTCAAACTTTGGGCACAGCTTATATACCAGTAACTGATAATGAGCAATTAGCAGCCAGATGGCTCAGGTGTCGGCGTGCTTCCTATTGTCCACTTGGGCAACGGTTCTGTTCTCGATGTGTTTTTTTTTTCCATAGTTATTTTTTCCAAAATTATTTCAAATTAAATGAAAAATTAAAGAAATATTTTTAAATTAAAATTATTAATTTTTTTTATGCATAAAGTAACTGTTCATTCATATACTTGAATTATAGTTAAAATTTAATTTATAAGCAGTAAAATAATTATAAACACATCTTCAATGGTGATAAATGATAATTATAATGATGCACATCATGAAACATTTTTCTTAAGGCTTTATCATTCATAAAGTTTACAAATTCATTCTACATTTAATAATTAATTTTAAATTTATATTTCGTTTACTACTAGTAATCCTATATTTCTAATTTTAATTACATACAAGAACCAGAATGATAATTATCATGAAAACATTGGAAAAAAATATTTTGACATTTTGCACAATTAATAAAAGACTATTGTTCACAAGAATAACGGTTCTTTAAGTGATTCTTGTACGATTCCACCTTCAACCTCCGATACACTAGCAACATATTTATTCATAGAATATTTTAACTATCTGTATCATGCTAATTTAATCGAAAAACGATATGAAACACTTCAAAATCCAAGGTGAATAACCGCGCTTATACAGTTTCTAAAGGAATAGTTTAGTTATATTAACGTCCTGTTTTGAAGCAACACGAGGGCTATTTTGGGACGGACCTCGTAATTTTGAACCTCGGTCAGATGACGAGGACGACACCTTAGCTGGCACCCCCCTCTCCAAACTTCCACGCCACACCAACGGGAGGACGTTTGACCACTACGTATGATTTAGCGTGCAACAGGCCCCATACACGGCGGATCTTCAGTGGAATCGGGTCTCGAGCCTGGAACCCTCCGGCCCGAAAGCCGAGACCTTGCCACTAGGCCCCTTTAAAGGAATAAGAGTAGCACTATAGTCATTAAAATATTAGGCCTTCCGCAAATGTATTCAATGCATTAACATCTGCTCTCTTTCGAGCGAAGTATTTGTAAACACAAAACCCAATAACTTAAAACTTTTAATGATTTTAATATCACAATTTAAATCACAGTTATTATTTATCACCATTAAAAATGTATTTATAATTATTTTACTGCTTATAAATCAAATTTTAACTATAATTCAAGTATATGAATGAAATTATGTTATGCATAAAAATAATTAATATTTAATTAAAAATTATTTCTTTAATTTTTCAATTAAATTGAAATAATTTTGGAATAAATAAAAATGACAGGAGGACCGAACCGTTGACCAAGCGGACAGTAGGCAAGCGCGCTAACACCCGAGCCATTTAGCCTCTAACTGCTCGTGATCACTTACTGTGTATAAGCTATGCCGAATGTCTGAGGGCTATTTTCTCCGAATTGGCTGGCCATTGCACTTTATTAGATTAATGGGTGAACACCCTAATGGTATGCTACTAATATGCCAAGTTTCATCCCGACCTGAATTTCCCAAGTCGTGCCCTCCCCTCGTAAGTGCAGAAACGAATCAATCAATTTTCAGAGATATTTTTGTTGTTTAGTATTTATATAGCATTGATAGGTATTGAGGAGCGGGGAGAACGTATTATTACAATTCTGAATGGTAAAAAAAAAAATGTAAAACTTCAATTGTTCATTATTTCAACATCTTCAATTTATTTTATTAAAATATAAAGTAAAATTTTGTTTTAGTATTGTAGGTAAAATTCTGATGAAGATAAAATTATATTTTTGAGAATATTAATTTTATAAAATAAAACATGCTCCTCTGTTTCTTGTACACAATCTGAAATTAAAGAACATTTTCTTTTCTGTCTACCAAAGTGGAATGAGATATTTTCCAGTAATTCTTTCATCAAAAGACTCAATCTACTGAATGAAATTCACGATTTTTGTAGCTATTTGACATTTCTAGTCACAAATTAATTAAAAAATAAATTGAATCTAAGTTTTTTAAAATTTTATTTCTATACTATTTTTTACTCACTGAAAATCTCCAAAGTCCCCAATTTTATCTATTTCCAATTAAATCTCAAAAAGTTTAGTTAAACAGCTGAACATACACATGCAAAAGAAAGCATGCAATTTTTAAGTTACATGATAAACAAGGCTTATTAGGAATAAATAGTACAATTTCAGAACCAATGAAAAGAGGCAAGTGAAAATATCATATTTTATTTTAGTATGTTCATAAACATTTACATGTTTAACTTCTTTGCATACAATGATGTGTCTGATTCGTGCATCGAATTACAGAATTTTTGATAGTTAAATATGTAACCAAGTCGAAATAAAAATTAATTTAAAAGACAAAAATCAATTGGACATGATTATCTCGGGTGACCTTCATGTTCTTACATGGATTGAAATTATGATAAATGTCACAAACAGGGTCTGTCATCTAATGAAGAGATTAAATAAATTCATATTTTACGGGGTTAATAAGTTATCAAGACAAAACAGTTCTGATAATTTTATTTTTATATAATTTTATCAACTTGTGGTATGAAAAAAAAAACTAATATCAGATCTGTAAGTATCTATAGTTTCAAAAACAACAAAATCACATGGCACATAAAATAATTTAAAGCTTTATTTACATTTTTACAAATTTACGCTTATAAAACTATGAAGAAGCTTCTTCAGAGCTACTTTTGGATTGCCTAGTAGGTTCATCTACAGGTCCAAAATCTACAGCCTCTATGAGTACTTTTTTACCATGAGCTGGGGGACCAATAAGTTTTACTATGTCATCATAATTTAATACTTCTCTTTTTAATAATTCTTCAGCTAGCTATAAAAGAATGAGAAAAGTGGAAAGTCAACACAAGAGTTTTAAAAACAATAAGCAATTCTATATTAAAACCATGGCGATGATAAAATATTTAGTCAACAATACTCATCATATGCATGTTTTAAGGTTACAATAAAACGATATTTTTTATAACATTGATTTCCCAAATATTAATTTAAAAAAATAAATTATTCAATCTTTTCTGTACACTTCACATAATTAATTATCATACAAATCTGTTAAATTCTGTAAGTATTTAATGCACCAAATAAAAATAGTGTTTCCTATTTTGTTTCAAGTAGACTTAAAAATTAAATAGTTAATGATAAATGAGATAGAAAAACCGATAGCCTCTTAAAATTTTGTTTTATAAACAGTATGATCATATTAAAGATGATTATTTGCATATTGGACCAGTATATTCAGTTACAAGGAAACTAGCAAAAACTTAAAAAAAAAAATCACATAATACTAATTAGTAGCTTAAAATATTGTAATTTTAAAATGATTTTTGTTAAAATCAATTATTAAATTTTAAGTTTATAAAGCTTTTTAGTAATTTGCATGAGTTAAAAAAATTACTTTACATCTAAACAGAAATGCATTATGGTCTGAACATGGAATGTTATTCAACTGCTGAATATATATATACAGTAATAACAACCACAATATAATGTGTTTTATATGAACACTCAAAACAAAATATATCAAAAATGCAATTCAAAAACTAAAAATTTATTAATTAAAAAAATTTAAATTATGATCCTATAAACAAAAGTGCAAAACACACGCAAAGAGCACGTGTAAAACTAAAACAATTCTATGAACTAGATTACTCTTACAACTATTGAAAAAGTCAAACCCAAAATTTGGATATATATATAAAATGTATTCGTAATTGTAGTCGTTAAAACAAAACAGCAGGCCGAGTTAAATACTAATTTTCATTTTATTATGGGAGAGTGACGAAATGTACGTACATCTTCGTTTCAGTTTTCATGCCAAAAGAGAGATTTAATATACCTCCAGTGCGGGAAAAGAACGAAACTGGAGTTTTAGAAAAGTGATTTTGGAATACATTAAGATTTTAAAATATATAATATTAGAATTTGGAATAAAATTAAGTGAGATTATATATATATAATAAACACTATTGTAGATATTCATAATAATAAATAGAAAATGTCATGCATAATAATAACACGGTTACTATACATTATTAAGTGAGAGAAAGGAAAATATTACCAAATTTAATTTGTCTCTATTTTCTACTAAAACATTTTCAGCCCTTTTATGTGCTCTGGCTATCAGAAATCTTGCCTGCTGTTAAAGTAAAATGTAACATATGAGTATATTTGTATAATTAAAGAAATTTGAATTCAATATGCAGGGTTATAAATAAATATTTAATAAAAGGTATTTTCAAGAAACTAAACAAAATTTTAGCACAGTTTCATTGCATGAAAGTATTATGCAAACAGAAATATTTACCTCATCAATAGTGCGGGCTAAACGTTTGCTGTATGGTTTCCTTCCAATAAAATTTGAATTTGTCTCCTCATCTGTAGGAAACGATAACGGCCCAACGACTTCATCCATTCCATATTGTTTAATCTGAGCATATGCCATTTTTGTAACTTTTTTCAAATCATCTTGTGCTCCTTGAGACATAAAAAAAGAAGTATTATGAATCATAAAAGAACCAACAAACAGTTTCACACAACTTAATGCAAAATTTTAATTTTTTATGGAAAATTAAATTCTTTACGTATGGAGAATACATTGCCTTTTTTTGTGCTTATTTTGACTTTTCTAAACACAGTTAACTGATGAATCTTTAAACAGATTCTAATTTTATACCGATTAAAAAACTTAATAATTAAGAGCTGCATTGCTTAATCCAAGTATGAATAATTTATGAATGTAAAATTTTGATAAGTGATAAAAACATAGTTCATGTATTAAGCTATTGTCTCATTTAAAGATTTATAAACTTCTGTAACCATTTTTGTAGAAACTGTTAAATGTATATAACTCAAAAAACAAAGAAATGTTTAGTTAAGCTGGTTTTATCAAAATTTCCTTTTTAATATCAGTTCTTGAAGCTTTACTTACCCGTACTAACATGATTGAAAACAACCGTTTCAGCAACTCGACCACCCAAAGCCATACACATTCTTTCAAACAACTGCAAAAAAATATGAGTAATTTTAATTTTGCTTGTAGAAAAGCAGGAGAAAGGTCATATAAAAAAATTACAAATATTTTAAAACTAATAATTTAATTTTTAAAATAATTTCAAGAATATTTCTACTTCAACTCTCTTAATATTTAAGCTTTGAAAGATTCCTCAAAGTAGTCTGTAAAACAAAGTATATTTCATACATACATTCACTACATGAATATCAATAGACTTGCTCAAGTATGCCAAAACCTTAATTTTTCAGTGCATGAAAATAATCAAATTTAAGTCATACATATAAAGAAAAGAATATATTACAGGTTCCTTCTTAGTAGTATGAATAAAGATAAGATGTAGAACTGAAAGGATGATTTGGAGTCCAAAAGCATAATAAAAGGATAATAATCTACACAAAATGTCAACTTTTCTTAAACAAGTTTTCAAAATAACAACATACCTCTTCGGAAGAATATAGTTTCTGATCAGATGGAAGATACTGGGCAAACCCTAAAACATTAGTTGTTCTAGGTACAATAGATACCTAAAAAATATGTCATTAAAAAGTACAGATTAAAAAAAAATATTTCAGAACATAAGAATGAAGCAAGGTTTACATTGTTAATATTTAAATTAAAAAAATAATACAGAGTATCTAAGAATCATCGGATATTACACAATTGTATAACAGAGGAACTATACACAGTGATAAATTTTCTATGTTGAACATTACTAATGCGCTCACCAAACTGTTTTACAGAATAGTTTATTCCCAAATACCAATAGAAGCTATCACATCTGCTATTAATTCTATATCTACTTGGATGCTTATCAATACACAGCATGAAACTGAGTATCACTTGGGCGATTACAAGTAACCAAGGAGGCTCGCATTGAAACTAGTTTATTTCTGTATATATATAGATGGATTATAATTTAATTTCTATCCTCCTTTTTTTTACATAATTTTGTAAAGTGTCCAACAACTTTTGAACCTGCGGTACAAATGTGAAATTATGTAAATTTAAATAAAATCAAAACTCACTTTCATGAGGGCATCAGTATATTTCATTAGCCAACCTATTAATGCATGGCCACATTCATGGAAGGCAATCACCCTTTTTTCTGAAGGTGTTATGACTTTGCTTCTTTTTTCAGTACCTGAATCAGGAAAACAATAAATGAATATGATGCAATTTTTCAGGGCTGCTTTCATCTTTTGGGAATCCGGGATCAGGTTCTCTCATTGGAACTTTAGAAAGATACTTTGCACACATTAATTCTGAAGATATTGTCACGGTCTAGCTGAATACTCGATAGCCGAATGGTTAGGGCGCTGCTCTGCAATGCCAAGAGACTTGGGTTCGAGCCCTTGGACTTTTATGTTTACAATTATTATTTCGATTATTTAATTTATAAGCAAAATAGCATTTATGTAAATTACCCCCTAATTATTCTTATTAACTCTAACTGTACAGTTAATTGTATTATTAACTGTATATTTCCAAGTCTGGAACGTTCCAGCTGTTTCGTCAACTGTATATAAGCAGATGTAATATTTAGTTCCTGAATAAAGTCTTGAGTTGAGATTAGCGAGCTTCGTCTTCATTCGACGTTAACGAATACACCCAATCGATTATCCACGCTAATTTTATCTGCGTGACAATATTAATGAAACAGATTTAAGTAATGAATTTTAAGTAACAGCGATTCTTTTTTTTTCTCTCTTTCTCTAAGAAACACTTTTGTAATTGGTGTTTTTTTTGCATTTATGCCAAAATAAATTGGTGAACAATGTTTCAAACATTTTTATCACTTTGTGCTGATATACATGGCCAGCATCAGTAGCCAGGTCAGAAAAAAGTTTTTCAAGATTGAAATTCATGAAAGTATAGATTTGCCTATAGCTCAAGAAAAACTGACTGATCTGACAATAATATCAATTAAACTTAAAACTGCAGTTAATCTTTACATTTATATGTTAATTCAAATGATCACAAGAGCAAAAGCATGCAAAGTCATTTTCTCATAATAAATATTAAATTCTAATATTATTTAACTGTAAACATACTATTAAGTATGTTAATGAATTATTAATTCAAAGATAATGAAATTTATTGAAATAACTTTTTTGTGGGGAGGGGTAAGAAATATTGTTTAGCTAGCTTTGTTATGTTTGATTATGCATATGAATACTGTCTGTCTGCCACGAGAACTGTCGCCACAAAATTGTCTAGTTTACAGCGGTCGCTATAGGAACAGGTTATCGTAAGAAGAATCCATTTCTAGTAGGTAGAAATTCATTCAAATGTGTTCTGCTTCAAACTGGCACCAAGAAAAAAAATTCCAACTTCCGTTGGATTCTTCTTATTCGAAATGGATTTTCCTTAGCATAACCAGTTGCTATAGCGACTGCCGAAAACTAGACAATTTGGCAGTGACAGTTTTTGTTGCGGACAGACAGTAGAAGTATGCATGGATTTTTTTGTTTGCCTGAGGCATCCTAGCACCTGCACTGCAATGCCTTATTTACAACTTACAATTTGTCTAAATATGTTTTTTATCAAAAAAAAAAAAAAATACTATTAGTTTTGTAAAGCATACCTTTTTATGTGCAACAACTCATACTAAAATTACTTTTGATTAATATTATTATTTCCTTTCTTTTATGCACTAAATTTTATGATGTGACTTTTATTTAAAAATTTATTCTTTTATATGCTAAAAAAAGAATTAGGTTTGGAATGTAATTCCATTTACTTTTATAGAAAGTACGAAAAATATACCTCCAACAACCCTTTCAACAGCATATTCCAAATCACTACCAGACACTTGCTTCTTTTGATTACGAGCTGCATATAAAGCAGCTTCATTACACACATTAGCAATATCAGCACCTGTATTAATAGTAAAAATAAATGTTTTAAGATGAATAAAAAAATATTTACACAAATATGCATTTGTTACATATTATGTATGCATAAATATTCCTAAATTTTTTTGGAAATCAAACAAGTAACACCAACGCTAGAGATATTTTGAAACTAGTTGAGGCATTAACCCTCCTAACTCATCATTAATATTTCGCCTTAAAAATTATAATACAGTTAACAATTTTTTCAGAGCTTAGTTATTTATTAAAATATAAATTTTAATCTATCATCAACAATGAATTACAATATATCTTAATAAAGAAAATTTTGAATTGTGTTAAGACACAAGATAAATTTTAATCTCATTAAAATGCATTATATAAAATATTAAGTGGGAAAATTCACCTTTCATAAATGCATAAATAAAATTTTTCTGTAAGATTTAACGATATTTAGGTGATAGGATAAATTTTAATTGAGAATTTTAAAACTATTTATAAAAGCTTCAAATGATATTAAGCCAAATTACAAATAAAATGTAAAAAACTGAAAGATGATAATTTAGAAGTTATCCACAATAAAAAACAAACCAAAGTCTTTATAGAAATAATAATAGTCAAAAGCTACTATATAATTTTTTTATTAAAAATGAATTTATTAATGTATATTTAAATCTTATTTCATAGCTTGAAATAAAATTTCTGAAGTTAAAAGGTTATATAACGTAAGAACATACTAGACATTTGCAGTAGAAAATAAAAGTTAAATTAATTTAAACTAAATAAATAAAATGCTGAAAAAACAATTTTATATTCATAAATTTTCAATACTTATACTGACTATTTATAAGTGACAAGCTTTTTTAAGTGAAATACATAAACTTATACTTGGATTAAATAATAAATGATTGTACAATTTAGTTATTTACCTCAATGTTACATTTTAAATTAAAAGTACTGCTTTCGCATTTAATCCAATACATACGTAAAACAATGTCCGAAATTTATCAATGCAGTAGAAGATAAATATATTGATGGTATTTGTTTAAAATATGAAAAAGGCAATTTAGAGTTATTTCCTTGCATATTAAATAAGAAATTCTAATTTTAGAGTGCAATGAGCTGTACATTGTCAAGTATTTACTTAAACTAGTGAAAGAGTGTGTGTGTGCGGGGCCGCCCCCCGTCTACTGACATCAAGTGAATTTAAAACATATTCAATCAAACCTATTTGAAGATATATTTTGTTGCAGTTTCTTTGTTAATGAAATTAGGTTGACAATTTTTAAAAGCCAATATTAAAAAAATGAACTGGAAATACAATCCATCTTTGCAACTATTTCACTGTGATGAAAGCAAATGCCACACTTTGTATCCCTTTGTTTAATTGGTGTAAAAAAGTCCCCTATAAATATCTGGAATCTTTGAGCATTTACCATCATCAAACTTGCATGATGAGAAAAGAATCAAAATTAACAAAGTGAAACAATATTACCATCTAATATAAGTATACGATATTATGCCAATAAATTGTTAATGATAGTTATTAAGAAACTTTGGTAAATGGGAAATTAAGGGGTAACTAATTAGTCGTTAATGCAAGTTTTTAAAAAATGTCAACAATAGAAACTGCCAGATTAAAAAAAAAATTTGTTTATGTGCATGATGGTTCTTTATTACTTTCTGAAATCAGTTAACTTAAGTAAAAATATTTATTTGCATTTCTTTACTGAGACTTTAAGATTTTATGCAAATACATATTAAACTATTTGTTGGTTACATCATGGAATTGCAATTAAGAAGTGAAAACTTTGTGCAGCACTATCCCAAGTGGAAATTAAAAGTATGAGCTGCATAAGAGACAACGAGTGCATTAAATCTGTGCTAAAAATTGCATAGAGTGCAGGGCAAAATGCTGCTTGGATAAAGATGCTGCAGAAGTCCTAGCCCATCACTAAACATAAGGAAAATCACAAATTATCACTTTTCTTGACTCTTTAATCACTCTCTTCTCCTACTTAAACTGTTATTCTTAGTTTTAGTTATCATTTTGCTTTAATATTTGCATAAAGGAAACATTTCTGCTTCAGTTAATGTTATTCCCAGGAGCAGAATCATATCCAGTGTTCTGCAGCATAACCTCAAACAGTTAGAAACGTTCTGCAGGCTGTTTGTCCAAATTTGCCGGACCACAGTAGAATGCAAAATAGATATAAAAATACTAATTAACCAAGAGAATCTTTATAACTCATTAATGACAACACATTGTATTAAAATTAATTATTTAAAACCAAGGCATACATTCAGAATTTGCAATTCTGTCAATGACTTTTGAAGTCAGCTTTCAATGTGCCTGTTTCAGATCTTCATCTTCAGTAACGTCAGCCTCGATGAAGGCGTGGCTTTCTCGTAAGCCACGCTATGAAGGAGAGTTATTTTTACCATTGCTCCAATCTCTGTAGGCCGCGTTGCATGAAACGTGAAAAGAGAAAGCATGGCATAAAGAGCACCTCGCTTTGATTGTTCTGCAGAACATATTGTGGGTTTTTTTCCATGCATGCATGTTTTTTTTAGGATGAAATGTTCTGCAAAGACCGCGTTTCTTCTGCGACGTACGTTGCACTTTCTGCTTCCGGGATGTTATTAAAATGTTTTTCTTTCTTTTGCTATTAATAAATTATTCAGTTAAAAAATATTTTTTTTCATAACAGAAGAAAATAAGCTTATTTTGCAGTATATGTTTTGGTCATCCCTGAAGTATTAATTCAGAATGGGCTAATAATTTATACACACTTGTGAAATAATCTAGTTGATGCACCTATTTACATACAATTTTTTTTTAAAACCAATTAGATTGAAAAGACATCAAATGTTGCCTGTCAGCTTTTATTAGCTCTAATTTTAATACTATAAAATAAAAAAAAAATCTCCCAGAATTTTTGTTTAATAAAAATCAATAGCACCATTTTTTGGAGGAAGAATGTATTTCAGCTCTTTAGAAATATTGTTTACAGCACTGTTGGATTTTGATTTGACATGCTGCTACTGAATTTTAAGCACGAATGAATTTTTAAAGAGGAACAATGAAAGAATAGCATTTAATTGTCATATTAGAAACTTATAACATTCAATGAATATTACCACTAAATCCAGGTGTGAGAGTTGCCAATCGATCTGAATACTTGTCAGGAGTCAATTCTAGAGAAATTGATTTTAAATGTTCCTCAAAAATTTCCTTTCTTTCTTGCAAAGTAGGAAGATCTATCAGAATATGCCTATCAAATCGTCCTGGCCGAAGCAAAGCCTGAAATGTACGAATAATTGTTTTACAACATAAAACACACTCATAATATACTGATGAGAATAAAAATAATGTACATCTGAAAAAAAAGTTTCATTAAAATGAATGATATAACAAACTTTTTATAGTAAATACATTTCTTTTTATAGCAGTTATGTGGCAAATGATATCTTTCATTAAAAATGCATGTTATAAAAAACACAGTAAGAAGATGCATAAAAATTATTTTCACAACTTTAACACCCAATATGTTTTTGTTTCATCTACTAAATAGATGATGTCTTCTATTTTGAGAATGTATGGCTGCATTGATTCAACAATGAGACCATATAACACTTGAGATGTTTATTGATTGAATGCAACTTTTGTACCAAATTAGAATATCCCTGAATGACTTAATTTTACGTTTCAAACACCAAAAATTTGATGCATATGCATGACGGTTAAGATGCATTTCTCAAGGTATGCAAAAGCAATATACAAAAATTAAATATGCATGCAAAAAACTTCTGTTTACAGTTTTAATGAAAAATGCATGTTAAATCAGGAGTAAATATAATGTAAATGTTCTAAATACCAAAAATAATCCCACAATTTAAAAAATATTTTAATTAATTGATTTTCATTCTTTGGTCATTTCTATTAGAAAAGTTTTTAAATCAAGTGGCAGATATATATTTCATAAATAATCTATAGATATAAAACTGAATGTATGTATGTTTGTTCCAGCATCATTTCCGAACAGCTAAAGGGATTTTGATGAAACTTGGTACACATGTTCCTCATTAACCTACTTGAAGTATAGGAGGGATAATAAGCCCTAACACTGTCTCTCAGGGTGGGGCGGGGGCAAAGTCTTTAAAATGCATGCAAAAATTAGGTCAATTGACTGGCTTGTGATTTCGGCACCAAGAAAATATCGCAAAAGGTAGATTTATCATTACAAACAATATTATTATACACAGGTTTCACTATATTATTTTTGTTTATTTGAAATTTATTTTATGCAGAATGGTAACAAAACAAAAGTTGTTAAAATATTATTGAACGAAGAAAAATAGGTGAATGAAATAAAAATTTTATGAAGTTGAATATTTGGTCAATGGTCCTACTAATTTATAATCTGAATTGGTAAAATTTAAATACGATCGCTACGGAGACTGACAAGAGGAAGATAACCAAATTAGGCATGGATTTTATGATTTATTATAGTCCTAAGTGAAATTAATCTTTATTTAAGGGAACTGATATTTTCCGCACTATCAAAATCTCGATGTTTTAATTATATCCTCATAGAATAAGATACAATTAACCGATTCTGGAAATGAATAATATGCATAGATTCAAAAAATTTTGAAAGCTCATAACTTAAGATTTAAAAGTGTAATGAAAAGGATACAATATAATAAAATATCTATTATTTTGCACTTAAATATACAGTTTTTGCAATATTCTCAAAAGAAGTTTTTTTAAAAATTAGATACACATGGTGTAAAATTGTTTTCATTGCTTAGATATTGAATTTTATATTAAAATATATCTGTAAGCATTATGCATTTGCGAAACTTTTTTTTACTTATTTCTGTGTAGTAGTATATTTTTAGGATACTTTTCTTAATGAAAAATATCAAAATTTTCAAGTTATATGATATTCAACATGTTAAAATAAATTTTTTTTTGGGTGCAATAAGATGAAAATAAGTTCAATGCTCTTAAGGATACTAAATCGCATATTGTGCCAACTTTGGGGTGATTTTATGTAAAATCGTTTTTTCTAAGAGTACCTATTCGTGGTTATGTATTTGCAGATAATCGCATCACAACACACTTTCGATTTTCTACCAGGAAAACAAATACTTGGAGATACAAGTATGTTTATATTGTTTTATAATGTAAACCTCATATTCTTGCTATATGTATTATATTTTCACACGTTTCCTGCTGATCACGCACTTGGACTCATGCTTCTATTTGACATTTACTATGTAATTAGATGACCTCTTCTTTACTATAGTCCCAGTGGCAGAATACTATTCAACAGTCTGCAACGGAGGTTGGGTCTCTTAAAAATAGTCTGCAGAATAGTGTGCGACTATAAATATTTTGCTTTCTTTTTTTTAAATACTTATATCAACTTACAACTATTAAAATACGTTAAATAAAAATTAAAAACCACATAACATCTTTATTATTTGTATAATATAATTGTTTAAATTAATAAACAAGGGCATATGAAGATTAATCTTTTCTTTGGAAAGATAATGTTTCTTATTTACACGAGTGTGAAAATTGATTTATTTTATGACATGGAATCAAATATTAAATTTTATTGAAATAATTATGTTATTTTAATCAAGACAAATTTCAAGTGAATCTGTGTAAGGCAGTAATGAAATCCATAATCTTCCATAATACTCCAAATTTATAATAAAATTAGCTTCACAAGCATATCTTTGATTGTCTTTCAATATTTTATAATGAATGAATTTTTATTGAGTTGACAATTATATTTCAGAAAATACTTAATGAAATATGTAATTATTGGTCCTACACCATGTTCTTTAGTGTAAGAGGATTGATTCCTTAAGAGTTTTGAATTTTTTTCTCTTTTAAATTTATATTGCTTTTAAACAAATGTTCAACATTTGCAGCTAAAGGTTTATCTTTGTGAATGGTCTCATGTTGACTCACCATCCATAAGGCATGGCCTGGATGTACATTGGGTTATTGCTAAAACAAAACGCATAAAGTTAATGATTAGTATTTACTTATTGATTATTAGTTAAATCTGGCTATTGGTTGAAAATAAAAATTAAGATAAGACAAATTGCAGCCGTAGAGATTGATCGAAAATTCTGAGGTTTATTTTCATGCTGTGTAAATAATGCTGCTTTAAGATTTTTCGTAATAATGCAGCATCACAATCAAAACAACGAATTTTATCTACATACGCAGCCATCTCGAAGTAAAAATCACATGTTATGTCCAGAAACCAAAAGTGCCAGAAACGTATTGGAATGAAATGCGTAGAAAACATCAGCCGTGACCAATACCAATATGAGGCACTTAGCTTACTTCAAGGTCAAATCGCAGTCACTAGGTCTGCTAGGGGAAGCCCATTCAGCACAGGGAAGAAAGAGGGGGGACACAATTATTTTTGCAATGTGCGTTTTATAATAATTGTAGAGTTCTTTTGAAAGTGTGATTAATTACTTTGATATTTTTCATGATGGATATTTTTATTTTATGATCACATAATAAACTTTATTGCAAAATAGTCTGCAGACAGTGTCACGTACGACGCAGCGTCGTGGTGATTATGCCACTGGGATTATAGTTAGCCCTTTGATAGTGGGTGTGGTTTATAAACCACATATATAACAAAGTACTTGCAGTTTTTTAAAAAAATTTCCTTTTCCTCTCCATCACAAGGTTTTGATAAGAAAATAACCGGGCAACCCCGGTAATCCGCTAGAATTCAATAAATATTTCACAAAACTCTATCAATTCAATTTTTTTCAAATGACAGATAGATCGATAAAAAACATTTTACCTTATCTAAGACATCAGCTCTATTTGTTGAAGCTAACATAATGACACCTTCTTTAGTAGCCATACCTGACAAATAAATAAAATTATTTCCAACATTAAAAGTTTTGCCTTTAACAGCATATGATTTTAAAATCAACTATTTAGCAGAAATAAATTGTGATACAAGAATCGAAAATGAAAATATAATGAACAGCAGATCAAGATTATATATAAGAATTTCAGCATTTTTTGAAAAGTATCTACAGAATCAAATTATAAGTATTTATTCAGACACCAGTTAAAGAAGGAAATTTATAGTATTGCATAATGATCCACTTTAGGTATAATCATTTGTTCTTTCAGCTATACTAAAAAACTACATCATGATAAAGAAAATTATGCTCTTAAAAAGATAGAAAACATATCTTATAACTCTTATAATGTTATACTACAATAATTCATTTATACAAAGCATACAATATAAATACAAAGAAAATATTACCATCTAATTCAACAAGCAACTGATTGAGAGTTTGTTCACCTTCTCCAGTTACTCCTTCCCCAGCACTTCTAAAATTAGTATAAATAAAAATATGTATTTTTAAAAGTTAATTTTCAATGAATATATAGTTAACATTTGATTTAAAACTTTTGGTTATATCAGAAAACACAATACAAAAAAATATGTAAAATTTCAAATAAAACTATCAAAATTAAAAAAATAATCTATAGAAAAAAATAAAGCTTAAACAAGATAGATAGTAGCAAACAATAATAAACATGACGTAGCAACTTAAAAAAGAAATATGAAATTTTGAGTCGAAGAAATAAGAAATGCCATTTTCGACATCAAACAATACTTTAAGAAATATTGTACTTTTCAGAAGATTTATATATTCAAAACAGTAAAATTAAAAAAATTCATTTGAAATTTAATATTGCCAAATATGTCTGAGATACTGGTGAAATAATGAGATTCATTCTTCAAACTCTGCACACAGTTAATACATAACAAAGCATAAAAGTATTATGCTAGAGAGAATGTCCATAGATAGAGATTTCTAAACATTTTCTACAAGAGATTCATTCATAATACGAGACATATTTTTCACATTATGACAAAGCTCAAAACATTTCAGTTATGATGGCTTTATGGAAGTCTAAAACCAAGTATACAATGCATTATTTCTCGATTCAGGTTCATGTCATTCAAGGCTTGTGAGAGGACCAGTTGTTCTGTTAAAACATTTCATTTCCATCAAAAAGCAGAGAAGAGATAAGCATAGTGGTGGCTCGTCCATAACAGCTGCAGTCCCCCCCCCCCGAATTTATTTTAAAAGATTGTATTTTCCTTTTTATTCTAATTGGCTCACTTTTCCACTCTGAGAATTCAGTAATCAACAAAAATGGCAAAAAAGTAATAAAAAATGCAAAAGGAAGACGGAAAATCAATCAAGAATTAAGAGAGAGACAGACCAGAGCTGCAGAAAATTTTGCGCCTCCTCAGGATATGAAATTAAAGCAATGAGCAACGCTAAGCGGTAGAAAAGCAACCCTTTCTCCGCTTGAAATTGCATTCATTTCATTTGAGCTGCACTCCGGAGCAGCTCACGATTGGCACGACTTCCTAATTTGTTTTTTTGGGTGCTGATTACGATTCTGAGGTTTGCCACCAATAATTTTTGTTGGAATTTTAGTTATAGCCAAAAAACATAATTTTTTTTTCTTCCAGTTTTTTGCTTCTAATTCAAAAACTACCAATTTTTAGTATATCATCATTGTATACCAAAATAATCAGCACAAAATTTCCTACAACTTAGGTCTATAAAACTTTTGCAGTACTGCTT
Source organism: Araneus ventricosus (assembly GCA_013235015.1). NCBI lineage: Eukaryota > Metazoa > Arthropoda > Arachnida > Araneae > Araneidae > Araneus > Araneus ventricosus. Next base: position 16,996 of record BGPR01013752.1, on the reverse strand, counting down.
ATTTCTGAGCTGACGAGCCACCACTGGATAAGCACATATATAGGATTTCCCAAAAATATACATGTGCCCTGATTAAATATTATCTAAAAACTTGACAATGCAGCAACCACACAATCAAAGCTTCTTAGCCTCTGTTATTATGAAGCAAGTGGCATTAAAATTAATAACCTTATAAATATATCAATTGTCCTAAAACAACTTCTACATGAGAATTGTGATCTAAAAATTATCAGAAAATAAAACAAAATTAAACTAAAAATTAAAAGTAAAAAATAAACAGGTACTATTGCAGCTGAATACGATTTTAAAATAGCATGAATGAAGATTTGATACCATACATCAACTTTCATAACTCAAATTAATTAATGCAATTTCTTTTGTACAAGAATTTTGTTAATATTTGAACATGGTAAAAAATGTTAGCCATAATTGCCCATGTGCTGCTCGTAACAGATTAATCTTATTAATTGTTTGTGTAATAGTTATTCAAACTGCTTGAACATTTTTGGGGTAGCCAGCAAACAGTTTTACATAAGGAAGTGCACTACAGGATATCAAGACATGCACTGAGCATCCTAAAGATTGTCAAAAGTACATTTGATCATTTTATAAGTGTTATCATTTGGGGCAGTTTCACAAATCACTGGCTTAGTATCAAACAGCACTATTTACATTGTTAAAGTATTTGAGACAGTGTTGTTTGACATTAGGGGGACAACTAAGATTAAATGTTTTATCATCTGGTGCAACTTTTCAGAGTCCCAAAGGTGTATCTTCCTGTTATTTGATTAATTATCCATTACTCTACAATTCCTAGTTTATAATCTTATCTAGATTCATCAGGGACATTTCTACAGCATTCTTTAGCAGTAAGGGAATCAGTCCAGTGACATATGAAGTACTCTATTAAACATTAAATTCAATTAGTTCTGTAAGAATTTGGAGCATATAATAATATGCCATCCTTCTCCCTTGATATTTTTCAAGAATGAATTGATTTCTCCTAGATATTAGTCACTGGCAGGAAGATTATAAAGAGATACAGGAAATATGTATTTCAGGGCAATTGCAATCATATTTTAAAAATCCTGAAATTGCCAGTAAGGTTGGTGAAATTAAATATTCAGTGAACTGTAAATGCAAAATAGCAAAGACAATTTAATGATGCGAACAAACATATTCAGAATTTAAAATATCTCTTTGTATACAATATTTGATGCCAGAAAGCAATCAACTTGAATTTTTTGTTTCTCATATTTGGAATTAGCAGTATGCGCACGACGTTGCCCGTGGAAGCAGAACTTCAAAAAAGTGTGTGTGTGTGTGTGGTGGGGGGGGGGGGTGTCCACAAAGGCCAAAAAAAATTTTTAAAAAAAAAAAAAACCATTATTAATTTTCCCGCTTATTTTTCTTTGCGATAACAGCATTTATCAAAATAGAAATGTAATATTTTTGCTTTTACATCTCGACAATGAGGCGAATGTAATGACGTCACGAAAGTATATGACACCATCTGTCGCGAAGAAGGTCACGTTGCAACAATGCATCCTGGGATGGTCCGGAGAAGCTCTCGCTGTTAAATTTCGCTAGCGGAAAAACTGTTTGAACCAATCAGGGAAAAATTAATTTAAAAAAAAAAAGATATTTTAACAGTTCTTGTTTCAAACCCGACATAAACGTTCCATTTATATGCTGAAAAAAAAATTAAAATTATAGAGATATTAGAACGTCAGATGCGGCAATTTACAGAAATTTTTATTAAAAATTACCATAAAAGTGACTATTTTTCAAAAATTTCTCGAAATTCAGCAAATTACTTTAGACATATGAAACAAACTTCATTAGAACGGAAATCGTTTGTTCTTTCTGATGGTGTAACTATTTTTTCCATACACTTACTCGAAGCCATGCTATTGAGAAATGAGTGCGAAAAATCACCCAAAAAGACAAAAAATATTAAATGAAAAAAATTCTAGATTAAATTTCAAAATTCCGGCTTCAAGGTGCATTCAGTCACTATTACGACTACATGTGTGCCAAATTTCATGGCTGTAAGTGCGATAGATTCATCTGGACATTGCTGAGAAACACACAAACAAACATTGCCTTTTATAAGTATAGATTGGTTTAAATATATTTCTATATTTAAAGACTCTCAAAAAGGCTACATAGAGTTGTCTATGAGTAAATACAGCATTATGCAAGTATAATCTAGCTCTTTTAAGTATTCGACCCTGACCCTAATTTGTACTCACTGCAAAGGCAATTTTCAGTGGAACTGTCTTCTGGTCATTTGGAAAGGCATGGTTGGTTCGGATAGGGTGGAGTTAATTCATGGTATGACCAAAGTCAATTAACTGAGCAGGGACAGTGCATTTATGGAGGTATGTGATGATCATTCTTGCCTCATTGATTAAGCATTTGAATTTCTGATCAACATGATAATAGAGTTTTTCTTCAAAATTAAGTTGCCATAATGTGTGAGTTTGCAATATCTAATATCTACACATGCCATATTAGGTTAATCCATATTCCATTGTTTCATTCTACTTTTGATGCACTCAAGTTTTAATTTTTCTTACAGATTACTAATTTGCATTCTCGTTAGATTATTATAGTTATAAAGGGAAAATTATCAAAACTGGTTGACACATATCACGGAAAAGTTTTATACCTGTGAGAAATATTGCCACTGTTTGAGGATAAAGCTGATGGACTAACAGAGGGTTAAACTATTTAAGAATTCTAGAGATACGATTGGTTGTCAGTTCCCTCACTGGATTGTATGGAATCACAATCCCACTGGGTGGCACCTCATATATGGGGATGTGGAGTAGCCGAATCAGCAAGTGGGTAAGTCTTACTTCCTTGGTGGGTACAATAATGATGCAGAGTTCAGTTGCTTCCACTCCAATGACAGGATGTATCTTCTGTGGAAGGGGCTGGGTTGGGGCCAGTGATGACTATCTTTCAAATGACTCCATATGCTACAGCAGAGCAAGAGTAGCTCACTTTTGGTTGGTTAGAGTATGGAATCATAACTGTAGTAAACTTTGAAATCTCTTACTACAACTTTTAGCACAATGCGAAAACTGATTTTTGTGTAGCCTTCATCACTTGAGCATAATATGGCTATGCTAAGAAAGTCGTTGACATTGTTGGAATAATTTAATTGGTATTGTTTTAATTTTTCTTTTAACATAAAACTTTAAAATAAACAATAAAAAATAAATAAACAATGCGTTTTAATGTTAACTGAGTATACTAGGTCAGAAATGGATAAAAAGACCTATCCCTTAATATCTTATCCATTGCTGTAGGTTTTGTATTAGTAGAGGAAAAGGGATGTTGACAACAGAAATAATATATAGGATATTAACGAGAATATAATGTAACAAATATAACAAAAACCTTGGCCTCTTACTTGAATTTAATGTAGTGTAAAAGTTTTAAATTTATTTAATCTCTGAATATTCGTTCCTAAATAAAATTTCAGAAAAATGTTGAAGCTATATTTCATAAGTTAGGCATGAAAAATCCAGAATTCAGACTTTAATCATCCCTTATTCATCAAAGCATCAAATAAATAAATAGAGAAGGGGCTAAAGTGAGAGTGGTCTTTAGATTATTCAAAAATATTTACTAATGAAATGATAAATATTGTGTTGGAATTTTATGCACTAAACAGTAAATGGTTACCTATACTTATAAAAGGAAATGTTCGTGCGTCTGCGTGTCAGCGTGCAATGCCAAGACGAATCTATCACACTCACAGCCATGAAATTTGGCACAAAGGTAGTCGTAATGGTGACTCAATGCACTTTGAATTTTATCTAGAAATTTTTTTCTTTAATGTTTTGTGCTTTTTTGGAACATTTTTGTCCACAGTAATCGTTTCCGATTTTAGTTAAAAAAAAATTGATACACCAACAGATAGAACAAACAATTTCTTTCTAATGAAATTTGTTCTGAGCTTCAAACATAATTTAATGAATTTTGAGAATTTTTTTTAAAAATAGTCAGTTTTGCCATCAAAATTTTATTTTTGTTTTTAAATTTGCTGCATCCAACATTCTAATAACACTAATATTTTCAATTTTTTTCAGCTTATAAGCGGAACGGTTCTGTTGGATTTAAAACAAGAATGGTTAAAATATCTTTTCCAGTTTTTTTTTAAATTGATTTTTTCCTAGTCAATTGAAGGTTATTTTTCTCTAGTGAGCTTCCGTCTTCGGAACATTGCTGGCAATTTCATTGGCTGATGGTGCAGAGCGCTGGTGACGTCATGACCTTCAATTGAATGACTTCGATATAAGTTTCAGCAGCATCTTAACGTGTTTATTCATCTCGCATATTTGCTTGCTGTATAATATTGATTTTCACATTTCAATTTTTTAATATTGATTTGGATTAAAGTACTGTTTTTCTACAGTTAAAATGTCATTATCGCGGAAAAATTAATAATGTGTACCTTTTTGTTTTGATTTTGTTTTCAAAACTTTTTCGTATCATTGTGGGCATTTTTTTTTTTTTCTCATTTTGTTGAAGTCCTGATTCCACGGGCAATGCCGTGCGCGTACTGCTAGTAACTAAATAACCAGAAACAGAGAAGAATTTTGCTTACGTCCCACTCCTCTTGCGTCCAATGGCATCTATTTCATCAATGTAAATGATACACGGTGCTCTCTTCCTGCCTTCTTTGAAGAGATCCCTCACTCTTGCAGCTCCAAGACCTAATAGTCAATATTTTAAATTTTAGATAAATAATTTATTACTTGGAAAAAGAGGAACAGTGACACTTTTCATCATAATATGTTATGCACATATCTGTGAAAAATAAATAAATAATAAAAAAAAGAATTTAAGAACTTTACCACTGGTAATTGTGTAAATTTAAACTAACACATGGTTGGAAAATTTCAAAACTGCCTCATTGTGGATCTTTGAGTTCTAACAGGAAAAACACTGTCTCCCATGCTAACTACAATTTGAATCTGAAACATGAAAAGGATACAAGTTCCTAAGACTCCAACGATTACATTAAGCTGATCTGATGTGCTAAAGAGAAATAACCTGCTGGGATAATTAATCATTCATTCTTCAAGGCAGGTTTCATGTTTCGCTGATTAATAGAATGTTATTTTTCAGTGCCACAGATATGTCAAAATCATCCCAGTCACGATTGTTAGGAATTATATTTAAAAATTAAGTAGCTTAATTCCTAGGGTAATAATTTCTGTCATTCAATACCTCAGAAGCATAACTAATTGTAGATATTGAAGCAAGAAGTGTAGTTTTGACAAAATTTGATGTTGACACTTTTTAGATAACGTTTATTTGTATTCTTATATGCATCCATTAACCATACTCAATAAAAGGCGATCAGAATATGATCCTATAAATTTAAGAAAATTTAAGAAATTTTTTCTTGTCCAGTTTTAATTCTGCTTTCTTTTTTAAATAATAATTCTATAATTTTTTTTTTTTTAAATCATTGATTGTTTGCAATCCTATAAATTTCAGGTTGCATTTCTTCATGATTCAATACTGTTACTTGGAAAACAAAAGGAAATATTCATTTACAAAAGCAAATTCAGAAGGCAAATGGTCTAAACATGATGCCATACCATGTGTGATTATTAAGCACAATTATTTAAAGAAAACTTTTTTCATCTGGTTATTAAAAGTTTACGCATGACAAAATTTTGAAATTGTGAATGCAAAAAAATATTTCATTATTTTTTTTTTTTCATCATTAAGAATTTGAAAGGATTTGTCAATTTTCATTTCTATTCTGAAATGACTTCTTGTTTTAGAAGTAAAAAAATAAAAGAACTAACCTCCAATCATTTCAATAAACTCAGATCCCGCCATAGCTAAGAATGGCACTTTTGCTTCTGTAGCTACAGCTTTTGCAAGCATGGTTTTGCCACAGCCTGGTGGTCCAAGCAATAAAACACCTTTCGGCACTTTTGCACCCAAAGTCTGAAACATTGAAAGTGTGATTAGGTTGAGCAAATAGTTGCAGAAATTTGTTTTGAATTTCCATAATTTCAATTTTTCAAACACCACAATGTACATTTATTAAGTTAGAATTTTTTAAAACTTGTTTTAAACATAGTTCTACTCTGACAAGTTCAGTTTTAAAAAAATCAATAAATGAATTATGACTTTAAAACTTGTACACATAAAATAAGAAATAGAAATTAACAAAACAGAAATATTAATTTAATACCCAAACAGAAGAGAAGGATAAAAATGGCAAGAAATTTCAGAAGTTTTGTTAGTGAATACTTGTTAAGAAACTATTTTACAACACTCATATATTTTAATCTTTTAGGCATTATCTCCAGACTAATATAGAATCTTTGAATAATCATAGCATTCCTTCTGTAAAACATTTTTTAAAAATAATTGCATAAACTATGAAACAAGAAAATTGGAACCTAGTAACACTAATGTTATCGAAATATAGCAAATGTACTTCAAACTTTGTAATGAAAATTATTTTTATGCATGTGAAATTTGAAAAAAATATGTATGAATGACGACATAAAACATGCTTGATATAGTTACATAATAAGTCAGCAGCAAATATATTTCTGATTCAAACAGCTTTTAGTAAGCTTTCAAATAATAAATAAAATTAGATTACCCAGTATTATAGTCTCCTTTTTTTAACCTTTAGATTACAAGCTACAGGAAAACTCAAACTCCTCTTGCAACAGGGATTTTTATGAAGAAAAAGTAGGTGCTTTCCCCTCTATTCAAGGAATTAGAAGATAAGCTCTGCAATTTCCCTTAACCAACTGCCTAGTTACTATGCTTGTTTTCCCTATCCAGCACTCAAACTATTCATCACACATGCATTGACTTAATAGAACAGGGATGTAAAAATATTAGTTAACTAGAAGATATAGAAGAAGAAAAAGAAGAAGCTTTTAGCCCTCCAAACATATCTCATATCCCATTTTCACAGATTTACTAATGAAAATTATAGTAGAAAATCTCATTTACATTGGCAGAGTGCTTAAGAAATTTAAAAAAAAACATAAAAAGCAGAACTGATGAATCAATTGACACTAACCTTCATGTAATAATAACCTTACTTTTAACAATTACTTTTGTTTTGTCCGAGTAAAAATATGGCAAAATCCATTAACAGAAAAAAAATGCATTAACAAATACAAAATAAATACTGAAAGAAAATAATAAAAAAGAAATAAAACTGTTAATGTGGCTCAATTTATATATAAAAAGCACCATGAATCAATTGCCACAAATTTTCGTTTTCATAAATAATTTTACAGAGACAATAGATCGTCTTAGTCTGTTTGTCACATAGCCAAACCATGTGATAGCGTTATTGGATCACTGAGAGACAAGATCTGGGCTATTATATTAGTAATCACATAAGATCAGTGAGGAGTGTTAAAATTCTAATGGTTTACTGGTATAGCAGTTGAACTAACCATAAGTAAAAATAAATATTTTGCTGGTTCAGTGTCTGTACTGCCCATAAGAAAAAAAAATTCAACAGGAGGCTGTCTATGTGAAATGGCTGCTGGGATTGAGGGACTACTTACTTACCTTACTCAACTATGTCTAAAGTAGCTCTATGTGACTGAAGTAACTCTTTGTGACTCTGAGATTATGTGACTGGAGTAGCTCCTTATAACTTTCAATTTATGTGACTGATTCGTGTTTTTGGTTGGGTTTTTTGTTTGTCACAAAAATAAAGTTTTCAAATGTAAAATATTTATTCATGTTATTAATAATGGATACAATTTCTGTTAGTAACAATCTTATGTAAAATCGGATGATGGAAGGAGAAATTGCAAAAGCAATTCAACAATTCTGGAGTAATATTTCGCGTGAACGCAAGATCGATAAATGAATTGCCTAATGTACTTGGATAGTTTGTAGGAACCATATTGAGATTAAAATGTTTAAAAGCATCATAATTTTTTCCTTTCCCAATACCCCATTAGACCACTATGGAGGGATGTAAGTTTACATCAAAAGATAAAAAAATTGTGGTGAAAGAAAATCACAAATCGTAAGCGTTCTTTTAGCAACAAGAAGTGAAAAGTTCAAAATACAGGGTTCACACTGTATATACGATAGTAAAATTCAGGAGTTTCTAAGGATTTTTTCAGGAGTATAGTACAGAAAATTCAGGAGATAACATGAAAAAAAATCAATTGTAGGAGGGAAGGAGGTAGTGTGCAAAAAAGTATACTAAATATCAATTCTCCCATCTTTCCCGTTGCGGTGACTTGGAACATGCGCGGTAGATTCTTTCGGCGCTATGTAAGGTCACAAGTAAGAATTCCGGATTCCAGCAACTTTCTATCAATAAGGAAAAACGGAAACATCATATTTTTATGTCTTATCATAATTTTATCTTTTGCTCTTCGATTGTAATTTTTCAGGAGACAAAAAGAAATATCAGGATAAAAAACAAAATTTTCAGGAGTTTTCAGGGCCCTTAGAAAAAGGAAGCAAAATTCAGGAGTTTTTCAGGAATTTCAGGAGGAGTACGAACCTTGAAAATAGTAATAATGCAACTATACATTTCATTCCTATACACAGATTCCAACTCCATATGTCAATGTCTTTCATAGACCGATTTCCAGTAAAATAGACCCAAACTTGTAATGAGCTTTTTCCTTTTGATAATATAGAATGGTATATACAGGTTCAACTCTTTATTAAAAAATAAAATAAAACAACTAGTTTTTTAAGTCATGAAACAAGCCCTTGTTTTTAAACATGAATGCGATAAATAAATAAAAAAATCAATAACAAGTTATTTTGATCATGTGCATATGTTCGTGTTCTATAAAGATACCTTTTCACTTTTGCACACTTAAAGATAAAATTTCTAACATCTTTCGCTAACTTACATAATTAATCATCATTAACCGTACAGAGCTTTTTACTTACAAAAGAATTATTATCATAATACTTTTCATAAATATTTTAAAAAAATTGAAAAACAAAATCCTTTACCTTGTATCTTTCGGGTCGTTTCAGATAGTCAACAAATTCCATTATTTCAATTTTTGCTTCTTTCAGACCAGCTACATCTCTGAACTGAACTCCTTTACCAGATCCAGTTAAAGAATCAACAATGGTAAATTTTGCTCGACCCATTTGAGACTGGAAAAAAAAAAAAATCATTAATATTAACTGAAATCCCATACTATTCTGGTAAGCTTAGTTTCATGCATGGTTTGCTAATATTAGGTTTGTTGAATTAATGTACACACACTTTAGTAAGCCATTATCCATATGGACTTAATGACTGTTATTTTACAATCAAGTACTGGTTATCATGATTTGATTAACATTACAGGAATATAAATATTAATAATAAATGCAAGGTAACCATCTATTTGGACAACTGCATTGGATTATATAAAAACTATAAAATTATAGCCAAACTAAAGGCACCATCTACAAGTATTTAGCCTCTCATAGTCTTCTTTATATTTCAGGGGTCTTCATATTTCTTAAGCTTCATAATTTACCATGAATTTCAAGCTTTAATACAGAGGAAGAAGCCAATATAAAAAAAAATGAAAAGAAAACCTAAACACTATTTTATGCTACAGGAAAATAAAACATATAAGATATATATAGATACATATCAATTTTTAGTTGTATATAGGTCCAGTTAAAAGACCCATAGAACACTGATTACAAAAGGCCAATAAGGATTCTGTGGTCTCAAAGGTTAATTTTATAGATAACATTACCTGCATATTAATATTTTTGATGCTCCTTTCTTTGTATGAACAAATTATAGTTAATACCTGCACATTAAAAAAAATTTTTTTTCCCTTCGAATCCATAGAACACTATGACATTGTTAACACTGATAAACAATAAATGCCCAATTTTAACACAAGATTTTCTAAACTCATAATAATACCCAAGGAAAAGGGTACTTTCATTTTCGAAATAAGAAAATACAGTAAGAACACTATCACAATCAACATAAGAAAGGAAAAAACAATGCATACATTTGAATAATCTCACATTATTTAAATCATCATAAAGAACTTTGATTAACACTAATACACTCTTTCATGGCAAGTTTCAAATATCTATCCACAATCGAAGGTTAATAAATACTTTGAGGAAATAAATTCAGTAAGAAACTGATAAACCAGGAAAGCAGAGACTTGGAGAGGCTTATATAACTTTTTTTAAAGAAAGAAAGGGGTGGAGATAGATACTAATTGATATTACTTATGTCTTCTCAGTTAAAGTCAATACTTAAAAAGTCCTTCAGCAAAGCATACAAAACATTCCATCAACAGTCTCTCTGAGATGTTCAAAATTTTAAATGCCATCTTCCTTCTTTGAGAGAACAATAATGACTTTTTTATACAATTCACTCAAATGTTCATTAAAAAAAAAGAAGAAACTAAATCATAACATAATCAAATCAACATATAATGACAAAAGAAAGTAATAAAATATATGCTTATAAAATCCACACAAATACATTTAAAATAAATAAATAAATTTTTTAGTATTTTTTGTTGTTTTACTCCCCTCTTAATGAACATGAATTGTGCATTACACTGCAATTATTATTACCATATGGTTATGGTTTTCAACAATTATTACTTCCTATCTCAACCTACAATGTGTAGTGTTGTATATTTGGATTGTGTACATTTTTTCCCTTTTGAAATTAGTTTTCGATAATTTTAATAACCAATAAAATAATTTAGCTATTACATCTTTGATTTGAAACAGGAAAATTTTTAATAGAAATTTTAATTAAAAATTTATGCTCAAAATGAATTTTTAAAATTCTTTCTATATTCCTTACATCCACTTATATAAATTTATATTAATGCAATTGAAAATAAAAAAAATCTTATGATGTAGTATTAAGAGAAAAAGAACATAGAATTTTTTAAAAAACATATTAACTTACAAAGAAATCCATAGTAGGTGGAGTTTTAATTTGCACATTCCTGAACAGTAGCATAGTCATTAAACAAGCAGCAACCAATGATAAAAGCAGCAACCACACACTTTCCTGACTTCTTTCATAAACTACAGGAACACCTGAACCAGTCATAATACCAAAATTCTTTTCAGCTTCTCTCAGTTTTTCTTCAAATTTTTCTATGTCAGCTATCTTCATATGATAAGTTTTGTGTTCAACCTATATAACATACAGAAAAAAAAGGGCAATACATGCATGTCAATATCAACATTCAACATAAAACTCACAAAAATGTTTCAATTCTTTTTTATTTACCTAAAATAGAGTACGCCGATTTTTTTTTTCACAAATAGAATCAATAAAAAATTGGTGAAGTAAATTTGCACACACTGCCTTTCACTATTTATGTGAAACCAAACATTGTTTGACATCTGGAACTATTACATTTACAAAATCATGCTAAATTTAATAGCATTAAGTTTAGGAAAAATTATGTAAAGTATTTGAATCTACTACAAACTTTAAAAACAATTATGGAATCTTATAAAATATTGTTACATAAATAGTTGGGAACAGTTTCTTTCCAAAAATATTAATATAATTTCAGTTCAGGAAAACACAAGCTTAACCCCAGTGGCGGCTCGTTCATAAGAGCTGCAGCCCCCCTGAAATTCTTTTTAAAGATTGTATTTTTCCTTTTATTCAAATTGGCTTATTTTTCCACTTTGAGAATTCAGTAATCAACGAAAATGGCAAAAAAGTAATAAAAAATGTAAAAGGAAGGCAGAAAATCAATCAAGAATTAAGAGAGAGACAGACCAGAGCTGCAGAAAATTTTGTCCCTCCTCAGGATATGAAATTAACGCAATGAGCAACGCAAAGCGGTAGAAAAGCAACCCTTTCTCCACTTGAAATTGCATTCATTTGAGCTGCAATCCAGAGCTGCTCACGATTGGCGCAACTTCCTCATTAAACTTTCGATTAGTTCAGTCGTTAAGTAGTTTTAAATCCAGTTCTGGGAGTTGTAATTTTTTGCTTCTTTATGTTTTTTTGGGTGCTGATTACAAATCTGAGGTTTTACAAATAATTTTTGTTTTGAATTTTAGTTATAGAAAACACATGAAAAAAATTTTTTCCCCAGTTTTTTTGCTTATAACTCAAAAAACTATCAATTTTAGTATATCATCATTACATACCAGTAATCACACAAAATTTACTACAACTCAAGTCATAGCAGCTTTGGAAGAGCACTGCTTGTTTCTGACTGACAACCACCACTTAAACCCCTGAAGTAGTTCCGGAAATTTTTCAGGCATCGAATTCCCGCAATTTTTTCTTAAAAGTCATTTAAGCAGATGTTATAACCTTCAAATAGTGGACTACATACATTAAATGTTTTAGTAATGAATTAATGACACAGTTCCAATAGAGGTGTCCTATGATGTTGGCAACAATAGGGTTATTAAGATTGTAAAAATACTGGTCTCACATAGAAGTAAGTATCAATCTAGTCATTCTTTAGATAAAAACCTTAATTTAAATAATTTATCATTCTGATGTCATAAGAAAATATGATGAACACGGATAAAACATATCCAATTGTGCTAACTACACTTACAGCAAATATATTTGGAAATTTTACTATTCATAACAATATATAAAGCAGACTGCTCATTTTCCTAAAATAATTTTTAGTTATAATAAATTGATCTCTAAATGCCTATTCTATACTGCACCATACATGAAGCTACATTTATCATCATATTTAAGTAAAATAAATAATTTAATAAAAATATGCGAATCATACTCTATAGGCAATAGTTGTGTGTGTGTATGTGTGTCTGCAGATGTCCAGGCGAGATCTATAAGCACTTACAGCTATGAAATTTGCTTTTACCATGGTAGTCTAATGGTAACTGAATGCTAGCCGGGTGTAATTAAAATGTTGATCTAGAGAATTTTATTTAATGTTTTGTGTCATGTTTTTTGGTTGATTTTTTGCGACTTTTACTTTCACACTTTTTTTGCCATTAATAATCATCTATCCTCAGAAAACTAAAACACCGGATTTATTCCCTTCCTTCTCTGGCGCCTTGATCGTAAATTTCTTGAAGTCTGATTCCATAGGAGCGTATGCAGCATCGTACTGCTAGTAGTTTATAAAATAAATAGATTAATAAATAATAGTTTAATAAATAGTAAAAATAATAGTTTTAATAGTTAAAATATACTAGCTGATCCTGTGCAGAGCATCTGCACTCCGTTATATGCACAACATGCACTTTTAGTGAATTTGGCGCATTCTAGCCCCGTACTTGATGGTTCATTGGGGCTGCAGGCCTCATCACCCATAAATCTGACTGATATGGCTTTATGAAAATGGAAATTATACTTTTTAGTTAACACATATACCAAATGAAGATAATTTATTAATGAATAGTCTTAGAAAGAACAATGTTTAAAAATTTTTTGAAAGTTTTTTAGTTTTCAGGGATTAAAAATAAATTAATTAAACTCCTAAGGTGATACTAAAATGATGGGAGAAAGAAAAAGGTAGTGATGGTGAGTAAAAACACTTAAGGAAAAAATTTTGCTATTCAAAGGATCGAACTCGCAACGCTAGGTTATTACGCTGAAGACTGAACTATCGAGACTTACGGGTAGAGGGTGAAATTGAAGGTCTTTTCCGATTCCAACTTTCCTTTATATCACAGTGCATTTAACGGAAAATTACCGAAAATACAATGTTCACAATAGTAAATTCCATTATTGTCAGCTCAATTTGTGAATTAACACAATTTGCTGTTTGCTGACAAACTATTTTGATGTTGATCTAAACATTCTCTGGCTCGCCTAAGCCCATCTGCTTTATTTCCCATCAATGATCAAATGAACCCAAGTGATTGGGGAAATGTTCCTGACCTGATTTTGCAATGAATATTTCCTGTTTTTGTTATCTTATGTAACTTAATATTGAGTAGCAGAACTTATTATTAATCATTCAAATTTATATAAACATCCTAGTGCTCTGTAAATGAAATGCATACTGACATATGGGATGTATGTTTCATGCATCTAGATCAGCAGTTCCCAACCTTTATAATTCTGCAGACCACCTGTTGTAGAAATATTTTGCGGTCCACTAACTAAATATACAAGTAAAAAAGTACAAACACATATAATACATTTATATATCATATACACGTATATCTCAGCAATTTGTAAAGCTTACTGTTAAGCTAAAAGGATTAAAAAATATTGTTTATTAAGCAAAAAAAAAAAAAAAACACACAAAAAAAACAGCTACGACTCTTGACTAGTGTTCCACAGCCCTCCGATAAGCCATCCAAAACCCATAGGTTGGAAACTGCTGATCTAGATCATACACCTCAAAGAAAAGTGTGTCAGAAAACTTTCTCTATATAAAAATATACTGAAATCTATATTTGTGTGTATTTGGTATCATTCTTTTCAGAGCAGTGGCAGCTCGTCAGCTCAGAAACAAGCAGTGCTGCAAAAGTTGTATAGACCTAAGTTGTAGGAAATTTTGTGCTGATTATTTTGGTATATAATGATGATATACTAAAAATTGACAGTTTTCGAGTTATAAGCAAAAAACTGGAGAAAAATGTTTTTTGGCTATAACTAATATTCCAACAAAAATTATTGGTGCAAACCTCAGAATCGTAATCAGCAGCTAAAAAAACATAAAGAAGCAAAAAATTACAACTCCTCCAGAACTGGATTTTAAAAAACGATTGAATAACTGAACTACTGAGAAAAAGCGAAAAACAGCCAAATGAGGAAGTCGTGCCAAATGAGATCTGAAAAAAATGCAGCTCAAAAGAATGCAATTTCAAGCAGAGACAGGGTTGCTTTTCGCCCACTTTGCGTTGCTCTTTGCGTTAATATCGGATACGTAGTAGGGGCAAAACTTGGTGCAGCTCTGGTCTATCTCTCTTAATTCTTGATTGATTTTCTGTCTTCTTTTTACATTTTTTTATTACTTTTCTGCCAGTTTCGTTGTTCACTGAATTCTCAAAGTCCTCGCCAAGTCGCCAAGCGGATGAAGCGGTTGTGCTTTTGCTGAGCTCCTGCTTAATTGCTTATTTTGGGGTGTAAATACTCTTTTTAATTGATTTTTTTTGTGTAATTTTATTAAGCTAAGTGTCGTGAGCAGTTGGCACAAATTTTTATTGATTTTGGTCGGCTAATTATTTAATTAGCGAACTTCAAAAATTCATCAAAATTTCAACTTTGTTTTTCACCCTGTTCATCCTTATTTGATGGCTTAATATTGTGCACTGGGATATTACATCGTCTCATCTACTGATTACAACTGATTTTCATCCTTATTAATGAGTTTTTAACTCATAAATTACATCCTAAGTGCTGTGTCTCCTGTTTCTCGTGGCCAACATCCGCCATGTTTCCAGGAACGCCCACTAAGATGGCGTGAGTCTTCTTTGCATGGTTCTTCCAATATTACAACTGTGTACCTGATTCCACTTCTTCTACACGTGATTGGCTTGCCCTCATCGTGTTTATTCCTGGCTATCATCGGTGAACATCGTGGGAAACATCGGCGGCAACATCTATGTGTGTGTTTACATCGTTCATCAGTGCATCTTTAGAGCTCATCATCTGATTGGTTCTTGTGCGCGTGTGCTTGCTGTGTGACACTTAGTGTTTTACTCTGTTCTGATTTACTGTACTGCTTTTGCGGGTCTTGCTTTATGCTGAAGTTGCTGGACTGTGTCAATAGACTCTTGATTTCCCAGTGATCTCGTTCCTTGGTTCCTGCAGCAGTGTTTTAATAGTGTGTGTTTTGACAGGTGCTGAACTGGGTCGATGGCCTAGTGCATTCTGATCTTGATACGGAATCTTTGCAGTCTTATACCTTTTTCTATTGTTTATGCTGTGTTTTGTGATTTTTATGCTGTAAATATTTTAGGGATTTGACAATACGATTATTTTAAGAAAGTGATTTTAAGTGTTTTTATATAAGTGTGTTTTTAACCATCTTTGTGTAACTTTCTCTCTGTTTCTCTCCCCCCTTGATCTTTTGCTCTTATGGGTAGGAAAAAGGGTAAGGGAGATGGTACCGAATCTCCTCAATCGATTGATAAATATGCCAACGAACTTCAAATATTAATTGATAACTTAGATCCTGAAGAATATGTTGAGGGGATTGGCCCACTAGTAATTGATTGGTTTAAAGACCTCGAAGTATTTTCTTCTGAAACCATTAAAGCGGGTCTTACGTATGGTAAAACCCTTAGAAATGCACTAGTGGAAAACCATTATAGGACTTTGCTCCCAATTTTTGAGTATGCTTGTTCTAAAATTAGAGAAAGGGACTCGGAAATATACGATTTAAAAAACTTGGTATCCGATGCTGCTCCTGCATTACTCAAAGAAAAAATATGGTCATTGGAGAGGGAAAACGAGGCACTGAAAGCAAAGTTGGAGATTTACAATGATATTTCTTCCACCGTTAGAGAGATTACCCCAGTCCTTGAGGAACTCAAAGAAAATAATATTAAAGATTTATTAAGAGCTGAAAGAGAATTGGTGTGTAAGGACATCAATTCAACCATTGAAAAATCTAACCTGGGTATTTTGGAGGAGGTCAAGAGTAGCTCCTCTAAATCCTATGCCCAGATCGCCCTCCAGTCTCGAGGCATTAGCCAAAATAGTTCTATCCCTATTGGACCACTTCCGACTTCCTCACAAGACCCCGAGGGAGTACTACTTATTAAGCCTACAAATGACAGAGTTAAAGACTTTGATACTAATAAGAAATTATTTATGAATCTTATTTCTAGCAATAACCCCAATGCCAGAGTTAGGGGAATTAACAAATTATATGGAGGTGGTGTTAAGATCATTACGGGTAGCACAGATGAAGCCGGTGCCATTAAAGACCTTATTCTTGAGAAGGGAGCGGCGGACTTGGACCAGAATTTTGAATTTAGACTTTACAGCTCATCTCAGATTTTTAAAATTTATCGACTTCTG
>BGPR01013751.1:0-40922 GCA_013235015.1 Araneus ventricosus | reverse complement strand
GATGAAAAATTATTCATCATTTTTAATTATTTTTGGAGATTCTCGTGTAATATTTTCCTTATTCCACAATAAATATCAAATCTACACGGTTTCTTTTTATCTTCGCAATAGTTAATAGGGGAGATTCGCCGAATTTGGACAACTGAGCATTTTTTATGTAGAGCGATTTAGAAGAACAATAAAGTAGTAGAATTTTTTTGAACTTTATTATATTCAGAAGAGTGTAATTAACTTTTTTATGCAATGCACTTTTTTAAACATGAAATAAATAAAGCTAAATAAAAGCTTGAAAAATGAAGATTGATTTTCCAGGACATTTCTTTGGCTTAAGAACTGTTTTTCATTTCCTTATAGTAAAACTATTTAGAGACATATTCTTTTTCAAGTACATAACTAGTAAAGGTAAATAAAAACATTATGGGGGAATTTGTCAGTATTGTTCGTCTTACTCATGGAAAATAGTAGATTATTTAGATTATACTGCTATTATCAATCATTTGAAAGTTTGATTACTATAATAATGATGTGCAATGAGGATAAATATCGATGACTTGGTTCTGATTGTTTTTCCTCCAGTAATCTATAAGAAAATTCTTTTAATCCTATATTGTAGGTTTGCGCGATTTCGGGCGATCAGATGTTTATCATTTAACAGCAAAGAAATTCGTTTCGTGGTTGAAAGATTAACTCTCCTAGCGGCAATAACATTTGAGAAATGTCACCTTCGAAAACTCATTTGTACTAGCAAGATGCAGAAATTTTTAACCATGAACATTCCTTCCCCCGTCTGTGGTAAGAGCGCTCTCCGATCTCAAAGGAGAGATATGACGGTGATTTATACTAGTGTGGGCTTCGCTTTAAGGGGGAAGGAAACAGGTTGGAATAGAGGTGGAAAGCAGAAAGCCCACACACAAACTCACAATCCTCTTCTTCCAACTGCAGGGTGACATACACAATGGCTAGGCCAACCCTCCAATTACTAGTATGTATGTGGGACTGGGGGAAAGGAAATTCCAATAGCACGAGAATACCGGGGCCTGGCGCTAGAGATGAAGAAAAGATTGCGAATTATTTCGTAGTCTGCCATTTGAGATGCAAAAAATTTCGCGAGATATTACGGGCTTGCCGCTGAGTGGGTTAAGTGAAAATCAGAGAGTCTATAGTTAGGTGAAGCTATCCCTGCTAGCACAAGATATTTTATGATATCTGCACAATATTGGTATGATATTCTGAATGCCGCTCAACATCGTAAAATCATATGAATATTGCAGGGAATCTTGAGTTAGTAGAGATTGGTTTAATATTTGTAGAAAAGTCAGAGCGTTTCAAAATTTTTCAACTTAAATTCACTATTTGTATAAATATTACTGTCAACATACATCAATGAAGAGCAGCGTAATTTGGACCGGTTACTAGATTTTAACGGTATCATAACTTCTATAAATGTTTTGGTAGTGAAATAGGCAAATTATCTTGTAACGATGAAAATATGTGTATAAAATTATGTTTACGAGAACGCGGCCAAGAAAACATTCAAAACTGACTTCGAATATGATGTAGATGATCCTGGCTAACAATTACTGGCTGATGATGGAATTATTGCCAGTATGATGGCATCAACAAATCAGTCATAATGACTTCAACAAAATAAAAAAAGCCTATAATGACACACACAGCCATACAAACACTTCATTTTATAAGTATAGATTTATCATTGGTGATAATTTGATATTACTTCAATTTTTTATAACGAAATGAACATAAATTTAAAAAAAATCATAACTTTCACATCTTCATCATAATCATGCTTTGAGGTACATTATGCATAATTTTTATGTTTAATCAAAAATAAAAAATAGATCTCTAAAATTTGATTTATTTCAATATTGGTATTTTATAATTTCACGATTTTAATATCTAAATAAAATATTTACACATTTCAAATGTAAAAAAAAGATTTATTGTGAAGTGATTCCCTATTTATAACCTCTCTATATCCCACTCCATTATGTCTCCTCCCTCGCTCCAATAATATCACCCAGGTCAGAAACTTCCGGCATTGATTTACGACTAATCCTACGATTAAGCCACTGCAAATTTCCCAAAATTTAGCGAAATACGTTAGAAGTTCGAAACAAATTTCATTAGAAAAAAAATTTGTTTGTTCTTTCCAACGGTTAATCCATTTTATTCTAAGGTTATAAAAAGATTATGTAATGAGAAATTAGAATAACCAGAAATTAGAAAATATCCAAAATAGCACAAAATATTAAATAAAAATGTTAAAATTCGGGCTTCAAGGTGCATTTGCACACAGGTCACCATTACGACTACCTGTGTGTCATGGCTGTAAGTGCGATAGATTCGTTTGGACATCGCACACACGCATGCCCACACACACAAACATTACATTTTATAAGTATAGATTTATCCGATAGCAAGTACAATATATTTCAAAAATGATCGGTTATACGAAAATTCAGTTATCTGAACACCTCCAGTCCCCAATTGTTTCGTATAATCGAAGCTGTTCTGTATATTGTAAGATAATATACAATGTACATAACAGTGAAAAGATAGGTATGGATTTCAGCTTTATGTATTGAGTTGGCACGAAAGTAATTTCGGTTTTTCACTTTGAAATGAAATTCAATTTTTTTTTTTTTATAATAAGAATGACTTTACTCAATTATGTATTTCCTATGTTGTTCAAATACCTTTTTACCATTCTTCTAGCAACTTCATACTTCCGCGATCATAGAATTTTTGGCCCTTTTCAGTAAAAAAGCTAACCAAAGTGCGATATTAGATCCTCATCGTCAGTGCAATTTTTATCAATCAAAAGGTTTTACAAACTACGAAATAATTAATAATATAATTTGCACGGTATGAGGGATGGGACATTACATCCCAGCCAAGCTCCAATAATTTTCTACATTTTACCAAAACCTGTGAGGTTTTGCATCATCATGCTGGAACACGATTCCTTGGAGATTCTCCAATTTTGGATGCGTTTCTTTAATTGCTTTCTCCAGTTTCGTTAGCTGTTGACAGTAAACACCAGCTGTCTGCCCTATCGATCGTGAACACACACATGCATGTACACGCATTATCGTTATTGTAAGTAGAAACGATTGAGTTTTATAATTGCTACGTTATTTAAATTTATAATTAGTTTATTTAAACGATGTTAATAATTAAGATGTTTTGAACTAAGCGCGTTTATTACAGAAAAATGGAAGGATTTAATACAAATTTTAAGAGAGGAAAAAGTACCTGGATATTTAATCAAAATGATAAGTAGTTTTCTCTGAAATAGGGTCATCGTTGACAAAGATAATGACATTGAATTTAAATACAATGTTGGAGTCCCACAGGGCTCTTGATTTGCACCCATCTTGTGGTTATTGGTGGCGGACAGAAATTTAATGTTAGTTAATATGGATAGCGATGCAAAATGTATTATGTTTTCGGATGATATCGTCATTTTAATTGCGGAGACAGCAGCCTATAGATTTACGATGTCTAATAGGAATGTCCTTGAACATGTAGAGAACTGGGCAGGGAAGTGTGGTCTAAAGATAAATCCTTCCAAATCGGTGTACACTTTATTCCCCAAAAAGGGTATCTAGAAGGTCACAGCAAGGCAAGAATATAAATTTGAAAGCGAGTTTAATTATCTTGGGCTTATGATAGATTACAAGTTATCCTGGACGCCACATTTAGATTGCGTTAGAAATAAGGTGATTAAAATACAAAACGAGATTGCTAGAATTTGTCGTGCGACGTGGGGTGTGAAATCTGAGATAATAAAAGATATATATTTGAGAGCAACTGAGAAGCTGATAATGTGTGGAATCGAAGTATGGTATAAGGACATAGTGTATGTCAATAGGGAGTTATTACAGATATAAAGGTATGTTCTCCGTAATATAACTAAAACTTAACGCACAGTGTCAACAGTAGCGATGCAAGTCTTGGCGGGTTGCATTCCTCTTGATATAGTGGCAAGAAATTTAAACTATTTAAATTAAAAAGGGATATTGCTGTTGTGGAAAGTAACAAGGTCAAAGGAAGATAATGATTTCATTTGTACTGATCCTCCATGGGAAAACATTAAGATAGACTGGTATTTTAAGGATCACATTGAAATGAGTAAATATAATTTGTTTACTGATAGTTCTAAATGTAATGTTAAAGTCGGTTACGGCGCTGTTATTTATTAGGGGAACGGAATTCAGAGGGAGTTTTTTTGGAAACTGAACGGCGATGCTACAATTTTTCTTGCTGAAGCAAAGCAATTAAAAATGCCATAATGGAGACTTTAGATTTACAAGGTGAGATTAATATTTATGTAGATTCTAGAGCAGTCTTACAGTCATTGAATTCTCCTTGGTCTCAGTGTGAAATTATACATGGATTTAAACAGTGGATTTAAAATAAAACTAACTACATATTTTACTGAGTAAAGGATCACATTGGGATTGTTGGAAATGAGAAAGCTGATTCTCTTGCCAAAGCAGCAACTAAAAAAATATAGTGGATTTCAATGTAGGTATCCCAAAGTCATGAATTAAGTCAAGGCTTAATGAAGTGGCTCTTCAAAATTGGCAAGAAAGATGGTAAAACTTATTGGAAGCTAGGCACACTTTTGGGCTTATGCCGGAAATCGACCTCAAGAAATGCACGGGTAATTTTCACCTAAACCAACTATATTAAAAACACGGAAGTTTTCCAGTATATCAAAATAGTTTTTTTCAAAAGAATGACAATTATATGTTGTTTCATAAAGGAACAGTAAGCCACTATATTTAAAAAAAATCATTTTACAGCTATCTTTGGGACATTTGGTTTAATGCAGTTAACTGCAAATGACTTGGCAAGAAATGGATTTATTGAAATTGTTTAAAATTTGTTCGAGTTTTCTATTCTATGTTAATTTATCTATAATCGACCTGTTTTTATATTTCGTAAATGATAAATATTATACTGAAAATTAAATCGTGAAACTGATTTTTCTTATCTGAAAATACCCTACTGATTGATATATTATTGTATTGTTGCATTGGAAATGATGCGTGTGTAAATAATTTTAATTTTTATAATGTAAATGTCATGGAAAATGTTAATGGTAAAAGATAATTGGACAATAGAATCGTAAACTGAATTCAATTTATATTAAGATCTATTGCTGGTTCTATTGTAATTGAGATGTGATGAAATTATTTAATGTGTTTTCTATTTTGTATGCTGTCAAGTAATTTGATATATTAGGAATTTTAAAAATTATGAAAATAATGTAACACATAGAAATAAAAGTATGCGATGTTGTTTGAATGGGTTCTCTATGAGGTGTATGTAGTCCACGGGTTTCCCAAGTTAGTGGACAAAGTCGTTTAAATGGAAAAACCTGCTTAGGGAGCCCAGAGGGTACTCCTGAAGCTCCGTGCCACGTGTGTCCTCCCGTTGTCTCCTGCTAATGGGGGCTTCGTGATGACTGTCATCAACTTCCAACAGTGTGCTTTTTGCAGGAAAGTGAAATCTTTGTTAATCATAAGTATCATTGAAAAAAAAGTATGAGAGGAAATACAAACTTTGTCTTAGCAAAATTGCCTGGGATTTTACTATTAAATTAATAACTATTATTTTCATTGAGATTTAAAGTTTAAAAAAGAGTTAATTTAATACTAAATACGGAAGTGTTATAAAGCGTCAATGGAAAAAAATGTATTATTTAATATTAACTATTCAATCCAATATAACCTATGCTTGTTTTTGACTTCTTTAAGTTCGTTTTTATTATCTGAAGAATCAGTTTTTGATAAGCGATTTTCTCTCCTCATTTTAAGATATTTTTAAAAATTTTGATGCGTGAAATAATGTAAGAAAGGAAATTCCACGAATAAATTTTCCACAACAAACTTTAAAACTGAAAATTGAGACCAAGTTGAACTCATTCTGAAACATTTCAAAATTATTAGTAAAAATAAAATTGAGACTCTAAATATTATGTACTCTGTAGAAATCCAAACTATAAAATATATGTTCTTCAAATTTTTCTCACAAATACTACGAAGCATAAAAATAGTGTTAGAATAATAAATTATTACAAATTAATAAAATTTAGATAAAATTAGGAAAAAGATTTAGAAAGATATCGGCATTGCAGAGAGCATAATTTTGCTCTTGAACACCAGCTAAACGATAAGGGGTTTTCCACAAATGGCTATTTTTAAACATGAATATTTGAATAGATATATTGGATTTTATATAGGTTGAATATGCCGAATAAATTAATACAGTTAAAATTTAAATTTAAAACATTTAAATTACAGTTCGATGATTACTATTTGAAGATTCATGTTTAAGAAATATCAGGTTCTGGCAAAACCTTCATCGTTTCGTTTCGCTTTGAGACCAAAAGAAATTTTATTCACCGCTATGGCGATAGCTTTCTAAACCTTAATGGCATGTGACTGGAATTTTTATATAAACTGCCCTATGTGTCTGGCTAACAAATTATAAAAGAAAAATTATACTCTGCTTGGAAAATGCGAATTAAAAATTATTCATTACAATTAATCATATCTCCTCTAATATTCAAAGTATTTACTTCCAATTTTAATACAATGTTTCTATGGTATACTGTCACGTATTCTATAAGTTTCTGATAGTTTGGTTGAAAACTCTGTATATTATAAGAAAACAACATGAGGAAAAATTTTGGATTTTTTAAAGAAACTCTTTATATTTTCTCGAACATGTATGCTATTTTTACCAAAATGTGTGTAAGTATTGCGGAGGAAGCAAAACTACTGATGAAAGTTGCAAATAATTTTGGGAGAAGGGTGAGCACAAATCATTTTCTTATTTATCACTTTCTGCTAGGACGTGTTGTGACTAAATCTTCACTATAGAATGTGAATTCCAACGATTGCACTTCCCTCTTCTTGTTGAGTCAATGCCATGTCGAGTTGCTGCACTTCACCTGACAGAAGGAGAACCTACACGATATTAGGGGGTATCCCATGACTTCTGGCACTTCAGTGTATTTATCATTACAAAATTCAGATATTAATAAGAGCTTTTGCTGTTTGCATTTTTTTCATTTAAGGTACTCTAATATTTAAATTAATTTAATTGCCAATAAGTACTTACGGATCCAATAACGCCTGCTGCTCCTGTAAGGAAGATACTCTTGTCATTGTAAAATTCCGCAACTCTTGGTAATTGATTAGCTACAGCATTTGGTCCAAGCATTTTCTAAGCAACGACGTCTCCACAGTTCAGTTCCTGCTTTTAACAAAGAAATTCTTTAAACGTAATTATCTAAAATTGGTGTTTACTGTGTAAATAAAGATAGGGTATTATAGATTCTAATATATTTAATGCGAAGAAACCCTTCAACCAGCATGGCAATAAAATGGTTATATAATGAAATGTCGACTGTGAATCTTTCTCAGAAATATGTGTTACTAGCATTCCCGTCACAGATTTTTCACCGATTTACAATCCGATATAGAAATGGGAACAATTTTTTTGGTGTTGAAATATTTTGAGTTGCAGAAAAATATCTTAAAAAATATAAGTAATGTTTAAAGACTTCGTGCTAAACTAAATTTGTAGTTCTTTCAGGCTGGAGAATAACTAAGTTGTCACTGGAAATGACTATGGAAAAGACAATATACTGAGTATGAGAGAAGCATTCCTTCCAACAACCAATTTTAAATACTGCTCCTTAGATTTGTTTATTGCTAAAGAAAATTTATACTGGCAACAACAACCGATTGCATTGAACTTTTAGTCTTATGGTATCGGAAAGATTTTCAGGATGAAGTCTGTGTCCTTTTCGTCAACGTCCGAAATTCCCTTGTTATAAAAACATAAGAAAGGCTCAGTTCGGGACCGCGTCGTAGATTGTTCTTCAAACCGGATAAAATCATAAAAAAGTGTATCGAATTAATATGTAATTTAATTATCATTCTCTTTAATACAATATTTGCACTGAGTAGTATAATGGTTACAGAATAGATAAATCACAAGTTTATCGCATGTGGAAAGGGTCTGTGATAGCTTGTGATTTATCTATTCTGTAACCATTATTCTACTCAGTGTAAATATTGTATTAAAGAGATAATAAGATATTTAAATTACATATTAATACGAAATACTTGTTTTATGATTTTTATCCCGACGTTTTCACGAAAACTACGGCACGGAACCGAAGTGCGCCTTTCTTATGTTTTATTTAGAGAAGCTTCTGATGTCGCCATCTGTGGAGAGTATATAGAACTACATTTCGCGTATACGCTGTAAAACATTATTTACAATAAATGCTCATATTTCCCGTAATATTTAAATTTTTGAATTCAAATTTTAATACAATGTTTCATTTAAGTATTGTTAAGTATTCTGTAAATTTCGTATAATTCGAAAGAAAACTCTGCATGTTATAAGAGAAAAACATGCGGAGTTTGAAATTTTCAATTTAATACCGATTTTTACTTATATTCAGATAAATATTTTTATTGCCTCACTTTCGGTCCTAGTAATACTTCTCAAGCTCTTTAAAATGACACTAGTACCAACCTCCTAACTAAACGCGTTTCCACGCTACACTTATTTATAACCTTACACGAAGCTATTTCAGAACAATCACGCGCATGCGCCTCCCCTGATGCGATGACATCACAGGCACCTCAAATACTATGCGACAAACTCTTGATATGATCTATCTGCTGTGGGCTCAACCATTCATTTCGCATCATTAGTCTAGTAGTTATTAGCGATTCAAAGCTGACGGTATTTTGTCACGCAAGGAAGTTCGACCGACTATCACTTTAACGAGCGGAAAGACGTTTCCTCGTCAATAAATGATGTAATCTAAGCAAAACAACTCTTCCATATGTAAATAATAATCCGTCTGGAAAATAACTAATGCTTTTCATGGGTAGAAAATTAAGCTTAAGCACTTGAAAACGTAGCTTCTGGGGGTAAATTTCACTTTTAGAGAATAAAGTTCTAAAAATCATTTCTTAGTAAACACTTGCCAAATTTCAAGTTCCTGGGCATCGTCATTCGGAAATTTCGTGATAATTCAGAACACGAATTGTATTTGACATTTATATATGCAAAAACTGGTTGGAGTAATGACAATCAGCAATGCCGGATGGTCTGAGGAATAGAAATCAATTGAAGATATATTGTTGGTTATGATAGAAGCTAGTATTCTGCAGAGTGCCACTTTTATCCCTATCTTGACCGAATCAATTCAGTAATAATTCAGTCTGTCAATAGACAGCAATCCTCCAATTATCTGATCCAGGCAATGTAGCAACTCATTAAATTAAGCTCTTCTGGTTGTTTAAAATTAAAAGACACTGACTTATGGAGTGAACAGTAACAAACGTAATTCTTCGTTGTGCATCTGGGATTGATCTTGTTTGGTATCTACTAATTCTGGCTCTATAGACCTGGACAACATTAAGGTTTTTTTCCTTATGCTCATTCACCTGCCTAATAACAGATCTGTAATATCACCCAAAATTTCAATTTTAATGCAACTGCGAAAAATATGCCAGATTCAATGGCATGTTAGCTGAGTTGAAACATCCTTATGAATGGCGTTGATACCGGATGTGTTAAAGGAAGTTTTGTTTATAAATACAATAAAAAATCGATCAACTAACAATAAGAATTTAAAATGTGAAGTTTAAAGAGTGACAAATAATTCTTATGCATCAAATTATAAAATAAGAAAGGAGAGAAAAGTTTAGAAATAGACGGGCAACAAAAACTTGCTTTGTTTAAATTCTAGAATCTTGGAAGATAGCTTCCCTAAGGAAATCAAGTCACCCCATCGTCGATACAATGCGAAGAAAATAAATGCTGCTAATGTAATCGCGTTTCTTATTTCTAAAGTAAAATCTTCACAGAAATTCCTTGAAGGGTCAAAACTAATAAAAACGGTTAAGCTAAACCAGGTACTTTGCCATCACCAAGTTTATTACACTATTGTCAACTTCTAATCCTGTAAGATGGTTGTCAACTGTCAGGTATACACCGTATTAAATCCAATATCTAATTTGGCATGATATCGCTTACTTCAAGTTTGTCGGCAACTCTGTGCTCTTACGTCTAACCAAAATTTCAATAAAAACGTGTTTTTCATACATCATATTCTTAAAATGGCTGTAAAACTTGAGATTAAATTCTTGAAGAATGTATTGCGTTTGAGACTACGAGGTTGCAATGGTTATCTAAAAAAGTTTTAACGCAAATGTCCATTACAACGTTTGAGAAAGTATTACTTTGAAGCCAGTGAGAAAAAATATTTCAGCAACAAAAGTCAAAAAATCTTATGAATTGAAATAAAATTAGTACAAAACAGACATTAAAATGACCTACTATGCCTACTACCTAAACTACCTACATGCATGCATTGAACACTTTTACAAAGTAAATGTGAAAATAGTTAAACATTTTAGCCAAACAACCCAAGACAATCCATCTCTTTCAAAAAGTAGGGTTTAGAAGGTGCGCCAGTGTATTAAAAAGTGCGAATTAAAAGTTAAAGTGAAAAGTCTGCATTGGAGTTGAATGTTCAAAGAAAGGATTACTTTTTATCATAACTTTCTTTAACATTGGCGAAACCAGGTGTCTGAAGGATCTTAGAAAACGATGAAATTTTTTTGAATTTCCTTTCAACAATCAAAAGCTTTCGAAAAAAAAATGTACTTGAAAGTATTTTGAAAAATCCATTAAAATTAAACAAGATTTTACATGGAAATTAATGAGAACCTGCTACTCAAGAAGCAACTGTCCGCCAAATTTCAAGGGTAAAAAACCGACAGGAACTAAAGGGTACAAACATATATGCTGAAGACAATAAGCAGGCTACTTATAGGCTTCGTGTCTTAAACTGTGTTTTGATATGTCAGTCAGGACAACTTCTGTCAAAGCCATCCATTCTAAATGAGGCCGCGTCGCGCATCTGATGCGCGTCTATTGGAGGATCTTACTTGAGCCAGTCATTGAAATTGTTTAAAATCGTCTGAAATAGAGACATTTTAAGCTTCATAAATATGTCAGTTTTAGTCTCAGAAGAGTTAAATTCTTTTGGCTTAAAATGTTAGTGTGTCAAAAATATTTTACTAAACATGACTGATAGGACTGGGGGCCTGTATGAAAAGTTAGACTTCCTAATTCTTTCAGCAGTGCATTTATTGACTTACAGAGCATAAAATATAATTATTTTCGTGTTTTAAAGTATATTTCCAATTGGAAGTATTACACTATGATAAACAAAAATTGGAAAAACCTTCAAATAACCCAGTGAATGAGCTAATGCAGCAATACAATAGAGCATTGAAAAATATTAACAAACGAAAAAATATACAAAATTATTTTAGAAAAAAGAGAGAAAGATAAAAAAAAAAATGAAGAAAACGCTAATGTAAAGGATGCGTCTTAAACAGGTAAATCCCAAATGAGGGTATAGGATTATTTATCGGTGTTTTCTACACAAGCTTAAACCTAACAGATGAAAAAAAGATTGCTTCCTGGAACACCGAAAAAAAAGAATACATTTACGCGTATGGAGAGAAAAATAACAGAAACAATGTCAGAAAACCAAATATTAAAAGGAAATCGTACTCAGAAGAAAAAGAAGAGAAAATTCTCAAAACTCAACCAAACAAACACGTGGTAACGTTGATGCAAACATGTCCAGAAGTGCTGACGCAAAACTTTGAAGTTCAACGGCAGCGTCGCGGACACAGTTAATTATTAGTGGAGGTTAACTGTTAGTTTTTATTTATATAGTGCAAAGTGCCCAACTGAAATTAATTTACGAATAATAATTAATACAGAACCACTAATAACTTGAAACAATAAATTTATTGTTTGAAAAAAATTTTAGGTAACGGCGGTTAACAGCTAGTAACAGTTTGAGAATTTTCTCTTCTTTTTCTTTTGAGTATGATTTTCTTTTAATATTTGGTTTCCTGACATTGCTTTGGTTGTTTTTCTATCAATACACGTAAATGTTTTCTTTGCATTTCCGTGATCTGAGGAAGCAAGCTTTTTTACCTGTTAGGCTTAAGCTTGTGTAGAAAACACCGATAAACAATTCTACACGCTTGGAAGGGATTTCAATGTTGAAGACGCATCCTTCACTTTAGCGATCTATTTATTATTTTATTGTTCTTTCTTTTTTCTAAAACAGGTTTGTAAACTTTTTCTTTTGTTAATATATTTAGGGTGAGAGAATAAATAAATCGTAAAATGAAAGAGTATAAATCGTAAAATAAAATAATCGTAAAATAATACATATATTAATCTAAAAATTAAAATTAAAATCAAATTACCTTATCAATAATCATACCAATAAAATACAAAAGATAGTTATAGACTGTTACTACTATGAAAAAGACAACCTAGAATTGGAATTCCAACAATCAAATGCCAATCAGCCATGGGAACTGATATATGTCGAATTAATCTAGATTTCTGGCGCCAACCCTCTGCGAAAGCCAATTGTTGGAAAAACAAAAAAATAAGGAAATAAGTTCCCATAATCCTTCAAGATTAGAAACGAGAAAATATATTTTATAACATACCAAAGCAATAGTTATAATTATTGTTAGGACTTGACCATTATCCTAAAGACAGTTCCGTATTTAAAGTGAAAATATTATTTCTAAATTAGCTTTTAATACTATAATAAAACACTATAAAAATATTAACTAAAATTAAATTTAACCTTTCATATTAATATATATTTTTTGGATATGTACATAAAAATAAATAAATGAATATATGATGCAATCTGATTCTTAATCTAGTAGCGCCATCTACCAATGAAGTGATTTACTAAAATCCTTTTTAATTCAAATATATTTGATCACATCAAAAGTTACTTTTAAAAGACTTTTAATTTAATGGTGTTAAATATTTCTTATTAACATACGCATAGTTGAAATTTATAGGATACCAATATCTCATAGCATTTTCAAGAAATGTATCAATATGAGACTGCTGTTTTAATCTGCCTGTGACTAAAATAATGCTTCTATGAATATAATTTAAGACGTTATTTCTATAAATTTGACGACTAATGTTGCAATTCCATAAAGGTAACTTGTTCATATTGAACTGAAATGTGTTTCTTTTATCATAAATATCAATGCTTTATTCATTATCAACTATTTTTATTTCAAGATCTAGAAAATCTGCAGAAGAAAAACTTTCATTAGTTTTTATTAATTTCAAATACTCTGGATAAAAGTCAATTTGTGTTGTGTAGTCTTATACTTTTGAACATATTAATAAATCATCAATATATCTATACATAATATTAGAATTTTTGCAGATATTTTCTTTTTCGAAATAGTGTAAATATAAACTAGCTAGAGCAATACTTGCTGGATATATATAATATAAATATAAATATAACTTGTTATATATCATCTTACATAAACAAAGTAAACAAGACACATCATGAAACATGATCATATATATATATATATATATAATAGAGCATAAATCGTAAAATGAAAGAGTATAAAATGTGAAATGAAAAACGCAATAAAAGCACAATAAAGTTTCTTCAGAGGATGAAGTTATTGTGAATTGCTAAATATAACAGTTTGACATTTTATTGCAATCAGTTACGCCGTAAGGCCTAAAACACTGATTTTCATCCCTAATGCCAAACCAACCAAAAAAGAGAGAGAGAGGAGTTTTGAGTAATTAAAACAGAATTACGATGTGATAACATTAGAGAAAAGTAATAATAAATATTTTACCTTACAGAAGGACGGATGTTGACTTGGAAGTGTATACGGAAGTTCACGGCACAGACTGGCGTTGAAGGGGTGTGAACAGGGTGTCAAGTAACAGTTTTCGAGCTAACTTTGGCTGTTGCCAGGGGAGTGTAGTATGTTGCGAACGATGAAGATTAAATGGAAGAGCGATAACGATAGAAAGCGTAGAGAAATAGTGGAAGAAATCAGTAAAAAATGAGAGACCAGTGAAAAATGTTTAAAAGATGCGTTTTCGAGGTGAAATATCAGACATTACAGAAATGAGTGACCCTACCACGCAGATTTTACTTCGCGTCGGCATCTCTCTTATAAGCAATTCTTTACTTACATCTTAAATCCATTAATCAGAGGTTCGTAAAGAGAGGAGGGAATTTTATTAATGTTGAGGCTATTTCTTAAGTGAATGATTTGCTTTTGGGCAGAATTAATGTTATTGCAAACTTTGTTGATTCTTATAAGTCGATTGATAATTGTGTTTTGTAGATTTTAAATGAGATATTAGAGTTCCAATAAATAAATTTATTGACGTTAAATTTGAATTCGTTTCTTTTGTCGTGAATGTCAATTTTTAAGTCGTTCTTGTGGTCTAAGCAAAAATCAAGAAAGATCGCTGGAGATTGATTGTTGCTGGTTTTAATTAGTTTGAGTTCTTCTGGGTAGATGGTATTGCAAATAGAGCTGAAGTCTTGAAAATTAAAAATTATAATATCGTCAATAAATCGGAAGGCAGACTGGAGGTTTAAAACGAAATTCCTTTCGAAGAAATGATTAAAGAGATTCGCTAGTAAAGATTAGAAATTTGTTCCTTGTGGGATACCTTTTATTTGTTGGAAAATATTTTCTCTTTTAAAGATAAAGTTATTGAATATGCAGTAGTTGATGACGTCTTCCTAGTAAGAAGTGTTGATTATGTGTTTTGTAGTTATTCAGAATATGCAGAATCTTGCAAAATTTGTTTTTAGTAGAGAAAATGAAATTTTTTACCTGTCTATAGTTAAAATTCTTATTAAAATCATCTTCAATTTCTTTTAGTTCTTGATATATTAGATTATAAATATCGTCATTGGATAATTTATTGAAATTCTTTCTATTTTTTCCACTACCCCTGCAACCTCTCTCTCTCTCTCTCTCTCTGTATATATATAATATATATATATATATAGAGAGAGAGGATATATCAAAGATTTGATGAAAATTTTATTGCAGATTTATGAAGATTTTAGCATATATCATATGATTGATTTTTAAAAATATAAAAGACTAATAGAAGTTATTTTAAAAGAAAATTATATTAGCCTTGACAATAAATTACACCGACAAATTAAAGGTATTCCACAAGGTGGACCAGCAAGTAATGCTCTAACTAATTTATACTTAAATTGTTATGAAAAAGAAATTAGTTACAATTCTTATATAATGTACAGGTATATTGATGATTTAATTATTTTTTCAAGAGTAGAAGGATACACTCCACGTATTGACTTTTATCCAGAGTATTTAACTTTAATTAAAACTAATGAAGGTATTTCTTCTGCAGATTTTATAGATCTTGAGATAAAAATAATTGACAATAAATTAAGTGCGTTAATTTCTGATAAAAGAAACACTTTTATGTTTAATTTAAATAGGCTGCAATTTTGGAATAGCAATGTAACTATTCAAATTTTTAGAAACATCCTCCTGAACTATATACATAGGAGCAATATTTTAATCACAGACAGTAAAAAACAGAGATCATATATCGATACATTTATTGAAAATGCCTTAATTTATGGATTTCCTATTAATTTCATGCTTGCTTACATTAACAAAAAAAAACACCTTTAAATGAATAGTCTATTGGAATTGATTAATTTGAAATATTCATATCCTTTGAATTCAGTTAGATTTTAGTACATCTTTACATAGGTAATGGCGCCACTATTATTAGAAATAGTTTGGAAGTCATAATATGAAGAATTGCATCATATTATTTAAACGATATTATCAAAATAAAATAGCTTATAATAATGTTTTAAAAAAATAAATCAATAGTTTAATTTATTAATGATGCTTTAGTATAGTATATATAACATATTTTATTTATAATATTTTAACAATAATTGCGGAACTGTATTTCGTATTTAGCTTCTGGCATTTATTGCTATGACTTTGAATTAGTAAGCATTTAGTTATTTTTCTCGTTCTTTTCTTAAAATATTTTGGAGATTTGATCCTATAATTGTTGATTTTTCCAACAATTTCCTCTCACAGAAGGTTGGCGCCTATGAATTTCGAAATAATGTGACATAATCGATTCCCAAGGTCGATTGGCATTTGATTGTTTCAATTCCATATCTGGCCTGTCTTTTTCATAGTAATAGTTTTTAATCTTATTATCTTTCTGTTTTTCATTGTATGAGCATTATTAGGTTATATTGTTTTATATTTAATTTTAAATGATAGTTTTATTGGTGTATATGATGAAAATATTATTTGAGTTTTAATGGTTTATAAAATATATAACTATATATAACCTTTAATCCCCTGCTTTGATAGTGTTTCAGTTTTTCTTATTTCTGATAGCTATATTTTATGACTGTTTGCTTCTTTTGTGAATGTTTCATGAGTGTCCACTCTAAAGTAAACTTCCATGAAGCTCGCATTTACAATCTCTTGCACGAAAGTATTGCCATGGTCAAAATATTTGACTTCAATATTTGGATAAATCTCTCCGTTTTAGACCTCCCTGATTTCGAAAAACACATATTCGGAATCTTATCTTTCCTACTATGAATTTGATAACGAAACAACAGAACTACCTAGATGGGTAAAAGTTTGTATTCCTTCCCGGCAATCGAGGTTCTATAAAATTTTGGACAAAATCCAGCTACGGAAAATCTGTTCGTCTTTCCTGATGACCGCGGTGTCCTTGTGGCAAGTTCTCGGATTCGGGGTCAGAAAGTCCAAGGTTCAAAACCTGATTCCACTAAAGATGCGCCGTGTATGTGCGCCTGTTTCACGCTAAATCATACGTAAGAGTGCAAACGTCCTCTTTCTGGTGAGGTACGGAAGTTTGTAGTGGTTGATGCCAGCTCAGGTGAACCTCATCATCTGACCGTTGTTAAAAATTACAGCCTAAAGGTTCGCCAAAAGAGCCCTAATGTTGCTACAAAAACGGGACGTTGATATGACTAAACTAAAAGAAACTGGTCGTCTCTCCGCCCCTGTAAATGAAATACAATAACTCAATACGTCACAAGCTCAACTCAAAAATGGAACAACTTAGATAGATGAAATTTAGTATTTTCTTATTATTTTTCTCGCCGACCAAGTTTAACCAAAGGTTGTGAAGCTTATCACAAGTCGGTGGGAAGAAAATTTTATTGCAAAAATTGCGTAACACAATACAATACAATATAAGTGAAACAATACGATAAAAAATGTCAAGGCAAATATAATAAAATATGAACAAAATGCATAATAGATAAAAACAAAAAACAAGCATAATAAATAAATAAGAACATGCATAATAAATAAACATACATAAGAATAAACAAAAATTAAAAATAAATTAAATGCAATAAATAATAATTAAATTTAAATAAAAAAAACAGTAGAAAAAAACGGAATAAATTTAGAGCCACCAAATTCACAGATATGAATTAAATTGAGGACCCAACTGATCAAAGGAAAGACGTCCAAAATGCAAACTTATTATTACGAACTTATCACTATAGTTCGAAGCGGAAAACGCTCTATAATGTTTACGCATGCGAGAAAGCAGAAGAGAACTCTGCTGGTTTCTTTCTTTTACACTAAAGTACACAAAGAGAAAGTATTATATTCTTCAAAAAACTCGATCTTAATAAGATGGCAAATCTCCACGCTTTAGATCTCCACGATTCTGAACTCTTTAATTCCGAAGCAATTTTTGTCTCCTAGCCCCTTTAACAACGGGATATTTTGGGAGGATGAGACATGAATTGGAATCTCCCAATCTGGGTACTCATTTACCACACCATTCCAACCTGCTATAATCATCCTATTCCATCCTCCGAAGCGATCTCAGAACCTTACCTCCCTTCAAAAGACGCCAACTGCCTTAGACCGGCTTCTTCGATGCGAAGGCGAAATTTTTAGACAGCCCGGACCGCCCCGCTCGATGAGAGAGAGTTAATAAACATTTTTTGACTGTTGTCTCTGTGTCTGAGCATAATTTTGTAAAATTATTCTTTATGTGCTATAAATTGAAATTGGACACAGCTCTTGTCAACCCCATGCAAATAATACCCCCTCAGGGTTTTCGTCAGAACCAGACAGCTGAGGAGCGTTTTCTGATGTCTCTTCCACTTCAGGTCCGCTACTGAAGGTTATAGTTGCAGGGGCATGAAGTGTTATCATGTTTTGTCTTAGCTTGTCTGTTTGTCAGACCGTATGTATGCGAAAATAATGCCTCAATTTCGTAACGAGCTAAATAATGAAATTTGGCGTGTGTTCTTTACATCAAAACTGTAAATCTGCGTAATGGAACAATGTCTATCTAGTTATTCTTCTGTGTGTAAATACAATAACTGAAGTCTGCAACATGCTAAAAAATGAAATTTGATAAATAGAGTATCCAACTAAGAAGTTGATTGGTATCAGATCTTGGCTCAAATTGGACAACAGGAAACAGTACTGCCCTAAAACTTACTCGTTTCTCTTTATTCGAACTGCTAGAAGATATAGACAAAACTTGTCATACTGTGTAAACACAGCAGAAAATCAAGGAAAGAATTTTTCATTTTTATTTCCGTGTTCTGTTCTGTTATTTTGTAAAGTTTTGATAAAGAGCAGAATAGTACAATAATTTCAAGCTAAATTCTGATTACCGTTAAAATTCTTCGACAATCCATAGTTCTTAACTGTATTCTTATCCTTATTAACCATTTTTTTTAAACGATATTCCTAAGCTGGACATTCAGAATCACTGCCCACAGCGCAAATTCGGTCACAACGCGCTTTAACCGGTCGTCTTTGCTTTGGTGTGGTGTGTTCTAAAGTTTGAACATTTAACTTCGTTTGGATTGAAGGGTCATAAATGCTAATATTTTACTGGGGTAGATTCGTGGGAGAAGGAAGGTGAGCTCTCTCGCCCTAGAGGAAATCTGACCATGCGGGGGTTAGCATTTTGAAGGCAGTGTGAAATGTAGGTGCAATAGAGGATCGGTCTGCTCGAAGGTGATTGATTTGTGGTTTCCGTGAAGTGGCCCGTGAATGACCTATATAAATGGGTGGACTGAAAATTGAATGGAGTGAAATGCAACCACGCAATTTGTCTGGAGAGAAGTGATCGTCAATTTTCAACTTTAGTTATCTTGTTCTGATACACGTATAGAGAGATGGACTGAGGTATTTCCGTTTACGGATTTGTCTCAAAATTTGATACATTATAATGCTTCGGTGTAAAGCTCACAAGCCACATCTGATCTATTGATCTAGTTTCATTTCTAAGTTATCGTCTTCAAAGATAAAGGAATAAATAAATAGATAGGCACTCTACCAACAGACAGATCTGATCCAAAATTGGATACATATTTATAATATTGGTGAACAAACCATGCTATAAATTCCAGCCTTCTAACTTGTTTCAAATTAACGACGTTGCATATATGCGGATACATAGTCGTAATGTCGATGGTCCAAAATTTGATATAGATCTCCAGTTTTGTTGTAAAAATTATATACCAAATTCCATCCGTCTAACTCTGATAACAATTTCTGATTATATCGTGTTCACAGATAAACAGACATAAATTCAAAGAAAATTTTTCAGACTGAAGGTGATCAGATATGAGGAGGCGCAGTTCGGGTTCACTCCGCAGTTTTTTCGTGAAAACGTCGGGATGAAATCATAATAACAAGTGTTTGGTATTATTATGTAACATAAGTATCAATGCTCATGTATGTCAAAAATCTGTAATCTTATCTGTAATCGTTATCTTTTCTTTATTATGATTTTTATACTAAATATGTAAATGAATGCTGTCTATAGATGACGCTGTGTATACCTTTTTAAATATATGCAATACAGTTTCTGTTGTTGCTGTATCGTACTTCGGCGCGACGTTTGTCTACATTGTGCAATTAGGCACAGCTCGCTCTTTGCCAGCGGCTAAATATCCAAATATGTTTATATTCTGTTAATATGTGTTGTGTCCTGTTGTGATCGTCTATTGTGTGTGGTGTGTTGTAATGTCAAGAATAAAGAAGAAAGTGAAATTCCTATGCGCTTGTTGAAAATTCCATGCATCTGAATACACAATCAATCTCTTTAATACGATGGTTATACAGAAGAGTAGAATGTGTCTACGGTAGATACAACATTACAAAGATATTTCATGCAGCAAGGGCCTATGGTAACTGAAGTAGCACGCGCACATCTCACACTGTATCGAATCCAAGTGTCTAGTGAAAGTCATATCGATGTTGGTGTTACTCAGTGTTGTACAAGCAGGAATGTACATGATACATAGACGACTGTGCTGGGTGGATTGAATTTCTTTTTTTTTTAGAATTTCAAATCCTACCTAAATGGAAAAGATGTTCTATGGTATATAGATAAATGGAAAAATAAAATAAAAAATTAAATTTTAGGTTAAGCACTGCCGCAAATGGGATGACGTTTAAGTATTTGAGCCCTTTTATGGTAAAAAGTCAAAGTGATTTTTATTAAAGTGAAACAGACGTTTTACTATATTTTAATGTTTATGGCAATAAAAAGACATATACTAAATTGTTACAAGAAAAGAACTTCAGATACATTTAACAGCTTCTTTAGTATTAAATCAAGTAAAACGTAAATAACAGTCAAAATTAAAGTGGACGGTAATTATGTTTAGTGTTGAAAACTGGAATGAGGTTTCGTGATTTCAGGCGATTTCTTATAAACGCGTCTCTTCTAGTTGGTCCGCAGACTGCAGAAGCTGCTTCCTTGACTACTTTGACTATTCGTTCTGTAGCTTGAGTGTGGCTGGGAAACCCCTTGATCGTAGGTAGTATTGTCTCCTGAATGATTGCTCTGTGTACTATTGCTTCTGCAATCATGTCATCACTGAATCTTTCAGTAAGTGGAGACTCTGTCTCATTTTCCCACTTAATCAAGTCCACATAATAAATCGCACAAAGGCCGAAAGCTGGTAAATTGAAGATACGGATATTATTCGTTGTAATGGTTGTGATTGCAGCAGACATTTTGACTTTACGTGCTTTCATAATTCTTCGAAGGGCTAATTCCCTTATGTGATTTCTGTCGTCAGCTAGCATTGATATTAGGACATTTTCAGGATGGCCAAAAAATCCGTTTCTTTTAATAACGGGGTCTATGACATCCTTCAAATCACTCGGAAAATAACTCGGTAGAACGATTGATCGATGAAAATGCTGTGCACCATAGATTACTGATGGTTTCCTTTCGATCTTGAACTACATAGGCGCATAGACATTTACAATGGAGGTCGTTAATGTCAATAAATTCTCGGATGGATTTTCGTCAGTTATATAGAGCATGAGAATTCTGTTGGAGGTTGTGAGCCATCTTAAGCGGCAAACTTTTCCAGGATTTTCCTTCGACGGACTTTCTCTGCAATGTCCGCAATTGATGGCTTCACAGATTTCCATTAAGTATAGTGGATCAGTACTTAAGTCCAGCGGACGGATCTGATACTAAATTGGATACATATCTATAATGTTGGGGAACAAATCATTCTATATAAATTCCATACATCTAGCAATTTTAAGTTATCGAGGTTGCATATATGCGGATACACAGTCTTAATATCGAAGCATTTGGTCCAAAATTGGATACAAATCTATATACCAAATACCATCCGTCTAACTCGTTCCATTTCTGATTATATCGTGTTCACAAGCAGACAGACATAAATCTAAAGATGTTTTCGTCGGACTAAGGGTGGGCAGATATGGGGGAAGCGCAGTTCGGGTCCACTCCGCAGACTTTTCGTGAAAACGTCGTTATAAAATCATAATAACAAGTGTTTGGTATTATTATGTAATATAAGTATTAATCTCTTTAATGCAATGGTTATACAGAAGAGAACAGTGGTAGCAGGGTAGATAAAACATTGCAAGTCTATCGCATACAGCAAGGACCTATGGTAACTAAAGTAGCACCCACACACCTCACACTGTATCGAATCTAATTGTCTAGTGAAACTCGTATCTATGCTGGTGTTACTGAATGTTGTAGAGGTAGTAAGGTGCATGAAACATAGATGGCTGTGCACACCCGATGAACCGGCTATGTACTCACCTTACGCCGTTTTCTCTGCCATAGCTCTCACATTCGCTCGGCATTGGAAATTTTTGGCTCAAAACATTCCTTTCCATGCAATCTTTCCTCTTATTGGCGATTTCTATTATTTAGAACATATTAACGAATCATTATTTGGTAATTTGTAACTTT
Organism: Araneus ventricosus; assembly: GCA_013235015.1. Classification (NCBI taxonomy): domain Eukaryota; kingdom Metazoa; phylum Arthropoda; class Arachnida; order Araneae; family Araneidae; genus Araneus; species Araneus ventricosus. The sequence continues at coordinate 18,650 of BGPR01013751.1, read as the reverse complement.
ATATCAATTTTTCTTATATACTTGAGACTATTTTTTTTATCTCAGTGCTCAGCGAGCTCTATACAACGACGCCGGAATCAACATCCTAGATCAACTTGTTTTCACGATACACTAATTTAAAATTCCACGCATACCAGAGCATGCATCTACATATTGACGATGAAGTCACAGACACACGACATCCTGAGAAAGAAACACAAGAATGGTCTATCTGTTGTAAACTCAACCGTTGCTCACGTATTACTCTTTTAAATCCTTTTAAAACCTTTATCAAAGCTAATACGACCCCTATAGTTTACCAGCAACTCTTTTTAGAACACCGTGATGTTTACCACGACTTCATTCCTATTTTTCAAAAGGCTCAAAATTAATCACATGATATTTTTCTGTCTTTTGTTGTCGCAAAACGATAAAAAATTCTGCAGAATTTTTAATGTTTGCTCAGCTTTTGTAAGAGCAGTAGTAATCAGACAAAAAAAGATATTTAGCTAAATAACCGTTTTGCAGACAGTTACTCAAAATTCTCTTCTTCCTCTTCATTCTCTTGTGTTTTTATTAATTCTACTTTCCATTCCAACTTCATCCATCGTGCTCCACTGCCATCCTCCATGAGTTGAATCAATTTTCTAATAATCCTCCTGATAATTATATCATTTATTCGGATTCATTAAATGCCCTGGAATCCATGCCATTTCTCCATCATTTCAGTTAACCATTGACATTTAATGTTCTTGAATTGCCTGATCGGCTTACGAGAAATGTTTACTCTGTTCTGTTTTGCTGTGTTCCCTGTCACAAAGATATATCTTCCAATGAACATGCAGACAATTTGGCGAAATCCGTCAACAATAGCTTAAATTCCCCTGTCTCTCTCAACAATATCAAATTCTATGCAAAAATCAACCTTCACTCAAAATGGCAAGCTCAGTGGAATCTTAAAGAGGCAAATAAGCTGCACTCTATCAAACAACCGATTTCCTGTTGGCCTAGTTTGCAATACAGAAAACTTGATACAGTCCTCACTCAATGAAGAATTGGCCACACTCGATTCACGCGTACGCATCTGTTATTGGGGGAACTCGCCCCTCTTTGTACAGTATGCCCATGTCAAATGACTGTGCAGCGCATTCTAATTCAATGCCTACAATTTAATCTTCAACCCATCCGCTGACTTGATTCTTCCTCTATCACTCGAAAAGACATTTTTCATGAAGTTCCTGACCAACAACTTTTAACTTTTTTTAAACTCCGATTGGTTTTTACTACTTTATCTGAATATTTTACATCGTGTTTTAAAGTCGTTCCATCCCTCCGTATTGTTTTTTGCAGTTTCCACTATTTGACAAGTCTTGATGTATGACGGTTCGTTTTATAAGTAACTCTTAACTAAGACTTTGTCTCGCACCATTCGTTTGGCGCAGCATAATCACTAGTGGTTTCTGCGCCTGCAAACTCACTAAAATCAAATTATAATTCTCGTAGATATTATCGATTCAAATTTGGACTTATTTTGTCACACGAGAAAGTGTGTAACGAGAGAAAAGACGTCTTCACGTCAAAATATCAACACATATGAGTTTATCGTGAGTGAATTTTTCTACGATTACAGTTGTTTCTATTTTTATACTTGGTATAAGAAAAAGTAAGAGCACATGAATAATCAATCATGTCTTAGAAATTCATGTTAAAGAAATATTCACTGAAAACTTCATAATCATAAATTGCATTTCAAGGGTAAATGTCTTTTTAATAGATTATTATGAGATGCATAAGCGAAAGAGACAAACAGTAACTATACTCTTAATGAGAATCGTTTTCGTCAGATACGTGGCAAGTTAAAATAAACAACTGATAAGAGTATTCATACATTAATTATTTTTAATATAATTGCGTCCTACTTCCTAAAATAACCCTTGTGTTACTGTCTGCAAAACGGTTATTTAGCTAAATATCTTTTTCTGTCTGATTACTACTGTTCTTACATAAGTTGAGCAAACATTAAAAATTCTGCAGAATTTTTTATCGTTTTACGACAACAAAAGACAGAAAAATAACATGTGATTAATAACAGCTTACAGACAAGTAGAGGAAGGAATTAAAATTGAATTCCAACGCTCTTGTAAAATTTGTGCCTATACAGATGCTGTGATTAGACATTTATAGTTTTTAAGTATCGGAGTGTCTTTGAATTGGAATTCAATTTCTTCTACACACTTTTTAAATGTTGCACCATACTCTATGGGAGAAGTCACTGTTTTATTTTTAAAAAATAAAAGATTTGTATCTTTAAAAAACTATTTACATTATTTTTTTAAATAATACCCATTTCTAGAAAATTCTTCTTTTTAAAACTGGAACAGGTTATATAAAAAGTTTCACCTTCCCTCATCGTAGTTAATTTAAACATATCGTATAAGCTTATCTCAGGAACGCTACAACTTTTCTTTTATCTAGAGAAATAAAATTAGCTTCTTATTAAAACTGAAACATTCTAGAATATAAAAATTATGTTTTTTTCGATGAAAAGTTAAAAATCGGACGTTGATCGCTGCGCTAAATCGCACAAAAAACTTTTATATGTTCCGAAAATTTCCTTTTTCAGAAATGGAAACATCTGCCGTGCTAGATGAATGAAATTTGGTATACGATATTAATTGCGCCCTACATCATAAAATAACCCTCGTGTTAAAGTCTGCGGAATCAGTTATTTAGCAAAATTTCCCCAGGTTTGTTTTAGAAGAGTCCTCTGTAAGTTGTTAAAAAAATTCTTCAAAATTTTTTATCAACCTACAGAGTTCTCTTCTAAACAAACTTGGAGTGAAAATCCGGCAAGAAATTTTGCAAATTGTAAAAAATAGAAGAAATTGTAACAATTTTAAAAAGCAGTATTGAAAGATAAATTACAGCGCGCGCATATTAAACTGCAATATTCCACGTGCGAAAGTGAAAATGTCTGATCAAAGCAACTTAACTTGTACATCGGCAAAAGCACGCGAGATATAATTAAGTTAAAGATTTCAGCAAACGAAAGCATTGTTACAAATTGGGCTGAAATTAAATTTTAAAACTGATTAAAAATAAGAGAAAAGGTTGTAAGGAAGTGAGACATGTGCCACAGAAAAGCTAATTATTTGAATTTCAAAATGGTGTAAAAATAGTTTCTGTGCGATGATAGTTCCAAAGTTATGGTGGTAAAGCGTTAAAAATTACCATTTTAACCCCCCTTTCACTCCCTTTAGGGAGAGCTAGCAACTTTATAATAGCGTAGTAAATCTTGTTAGATGGTAAGAAACATGTATGCCAAATTTCTTGCTAATATGTCAAGAGGAGTGGAATTATCGCATTGTTTTTATATTAACCCATGTTCATTCCAAATAATTACCTCCATCAGTATCATTAAGGTAGTGAAGAAAAATCAGAGACCATATTACTTTATTAAAAATATAAATTAACCCTACCATCTTACAAACAAAATTCTCATATCTCATTTGCCTTATAGTCATTGTTAATACATCACATAAATATCAAAATACTAACACTAAAACAAATAGGAATAAAACACAATAAAAAATACACGATTCACTATAACAAGTATTATTTTTTCTTAGGGTCGACCCAGTGTAAACAAGCGGATTTTATTGTTAAATCTCAATCATGTTTAAAACTCAATCAATTTTTACTGCTTCTTCTACATTAAATATATAAATTTATCTCATTTACCATCTGTTCATTATAAAATATTATCATTATATTATATATATCATAGTTTAACATGCAGAGAAAAACATATCTGGAAGAGTTGGAGGGGAAACATGGGAGGCAGGAACCCACTCGGAATCATCATAGTTCAGATAGCTCACAAAATGCATTCGAGATGTGCCATGATGAGCCATTGTGGCAATTGCAATCATCATAATGCTTTCGCATCGCAAGACCTCGTCGGAGTTGATCCCAAAGACATCTGTTTTCCCTTTGAGCATGAAGTCGATCTGAGACTTATCGAATTTAGGGATCCACTTACGTTCTACCAACATGTCTGCCCTTTACAGGTATTATGCATACGGTCTACCCTCAGATATTGTGACAGCTACTGAGGTCGTGGGGACAGCTTACAGGCTTTCACGCTCGTAGGTTCTCCGTCAAGCGAAAACTCCACCAAAAGAAAACTTTCCATCACCGCTGTTGTCAACAAAGGGGCCTCGAAAAACTTTTAAATGCTGGTAGACACGCACGTCCCTTTCTTCACTCATTCCCGAACCTTCGTGGTCGCCTCGCTGCGACGGAGATACCGGAGAGAAAATACCTTCAATTTTTACTGCATTCTCCTTTTTCCAATGCCAAAAACGCTCTGTGTGCCCAGCGACAAACAAAATTCCAGTAACCCCCAAGAAAGGACCCCTCTACGCAGCCAGCAAACTTTCCTTTTCTTCCAGGAACGGGACACTCTGTCGGGGACGACATCCGCAGACAACCACCCACGATGGAAAGAGTGAATGGCCCTCTCCAGACCAAACTCCCAGAAGTTGCAGTAAGTTACAAAGCTTTTGAATAATATTAATAGTTAAAAAAAATTTAAACAACTAGAATACAATAATTATATCAGAGTTTAATTAATTTTGATAAATTCCCAATCCAAAAAGCTCTACACAACAATTATCCTACGTCCCCGGGAAGAAATATTTTTATGCAATAAAACTTTTTCTTAACAAAATCCGATGCAGTAAGTATGAACATAACAGAATCTAAGTTTTGGAATGATATAACACTCAAAATTTTCCTCCCTATATTCAACACATAGCATAAGGGAAATGAAATCTGTAAAAGAAACAAACAGGAGGTGTAATGTGAAAATACAGCTGTGCAATAGCAAGCGAATACCTCAAAATCGCATAAAAACTGGAAGTAACCCACTAGCAGGGGTATATGTATCATAAGATCTTCATGCCTTCAAACAAGTTACTCTTAAACAAAAGAACATATTCACAAAATTCAAGTTCACAAAATACTTTAACATGTTATCTAATTATGAGTTATAAATTTACTCACTAGCAAAATTCCTTTCCAGAAATTGTATGGAAATACAATATTTCAACGGAATGAGATAAAAACTAGTTTATTTACTGAATCATAACTTAACTATCCTAACTTCAATCTCATAGCACATTAATATCTCAACTATATAACTTATCTTCACTAACTCGTAAAATATATCTTAACTTCAATCTCATAGCATATTAATAACTCAATTAACTTATCTTCACTAATTCATAACACAATATTTTAACTTCAATCTCATAACTTATTAATAACTCAACTAACTTATCTTCACTAATTCATAACACAATATCCCAATTTCAATCTCATAATATAACAATCTTAACTCTAATTCATCTTCACTAACTCATACATGAACATCTTAATTCATATCTCGGAACATAACTCCTAAGCAATGCTTATGTCTGCATTATTTAGCTTAACATGTAATTTTGACAGTTACAAACTCATTATATGTACTTCAGATTTTAATAATCTCAATCACCTTGAGTAATACTGTCCTGTGTATGTGTTATCCAACAGGCAAAGTTCTACATTAATAGTATCAAACACTAACAACACTATCATATTTATACATTGCACAGTGATTAAATTTCTGAGGCACAATCTGCTCATAAACGAAGTGAAAAAAAATAAATATGCAAGAAGATCCGAATAAAAGGTTTGAGGTTTTGATGATGAAGGTGAAAATATAATATATTAAACCGATATATATAGAAGAAATACACCAAGTTTTAAGGAACGTTAATGGAGAATGGTACATAAATCATCTGCACGAGGTGTAAAACAATTCGACCCGCAGTTTGTATACACCAGGAACACATGAACAATGAACAGAGACTTAAAAGAGAAAGTGTGTCAGGCCTTAACTACACATCCCCAACTCAAGACTGTTATTTATTCCGAATCGATACATTCATTTATTTATTACTATATAGAGAATTAGAATTTTAGGCGGAAGTTTATGAAAGAAACGAATTAAGGTAATTTCTCAGATCAACTTATAGATGCAAATAACTTTCACTTGAAATTAGAGATAACTAAACATAAAAATCACTTCTCTCCATTTCTACCATAAAGTAAAGCAGAATATTAGTAAAAGCAATCATAACGAAACAAAAGAAAAGTCTCCATCCACTACTGAAAGTGAAAAATATGAAATAAGCAAAATTATCCATAATTGGGAACTTCAGCATTTTTTAAAAACACGTGAAAGCCATCCGTATTTGTAGGAAAAATCATTCTAATTTCAAATATGCAAGTGAAATTTTACAGAAAAATTTATTTATTTAAATATTGAGAGCGAAAGATGCACTGAAATAGCAGGAATCATGATGCAATCCGAAACGCACTCTCATTGGCCGAATAGATTCTGACGTCAAGGGTACCTTCCTTCGCATACTTCTCTTTCGCTAGTTCTGTACTCTGCTTTGAATCAAGCCGTTTGTACCAGCTAACATTTTAAAAGTGAACTTTTTAGCTTAATGCCTTGAAAGAATGTGTCTCTCTCTGAATGCAACAGATTTTCCAACAATCAGCACTCAAATGCGACATACTATTCTGTAGTATTTTTATGGATCTCTTTGAAAGCTTCGGAACAAAGCAAGCTACTCACTTTCTATCAGCAAAATCCTGATCGCTTACTTATTTTATTACAAGGGAAGTAACACAAATGTTTTGTCAGTTCATGTGTCTGTAATTATTCAGTTCCGACAAAGAAACTGGACACAGAACGTCGGCTCGTAAATTATCTCATAAGAAAAGTTGTTTTGACCTTCCCTTGAATGCATTTTCAGTAACCGGAACAAAGCTCTATATTATACAAAAAAGGCTTCGCCTTAGGAAAAACGGATAGCTTTTCGAAACCATCAAGCAACAATAAGTTGCATAGGGGCCCTCGGGCATTCCAAGAAGACACTGCGATTTCTGTTGCACAAGAAAGAACGAAAAGATAGGAACCTGATTTTGCATGATGTATTAATTTTCGTATGCCTGCAGAAAAAAAAGGAATTTATTTATTTCAGAAGTTCCGTTCAAAATAATTTCAGGTACGGCATTTTTTTAAAAAACACACCTATGTCTTTTAAAAATTAATTTTTCTATATAGTTTTATTTTACTACGCTTTATTTTACGATATAAATTATTTCCTTTGTATAAGTATTAATTTTAAAATACTAGTTTATACTAATTAATATAAAATCTGGTAAAAATAACTTATATAAAGAAATACACTAAAAAATTAAAAATGATAAAACTGTAACCACTTTCGTAAATTGCAAAAAAAAGAAAAGAAAAGATACGAACAAAGTATCTGTAAGTAGTAATCCTTCTTTACTGCAAAGTAAGCTTTTTTCATTATGTTAGTTAATTTTTGAATTATATAAAAAAACTATATAAATTTATAATAATATTCAAACCAGAACAAATGCGACTGATCTAGGAATTTAAGTGCTGCCATCAACAAACTCGAGATGCACGATGAGATAAATTTATCCCACCTTTTCTCAACTATAATAATTGTTGAGCAAACTAACTTTTTGAAGACTAATTTTGATTTTAATGCATTCAGTGAATATAAAGAATTTATTTTGCATCAAAAGTTAATTCTGCGAATTATTTTGTTGAACTACAAATGAAAACGAATTTTATTATCAAAAAAGTCGTGAATTTAAACTAATTTTTAAGATATTCCTGTTAATTTTCAATAGTACTGCTAATTCTTTAAAAAATATAAGAAACATTCGAATATCCATTGAAAAAATTTATGCTATAAAATAACATGAGCAAGTTTTTTTTAAAAAAAATTCTTAAAGAAGGTGGGATCTTCTATATTTTTACCCTTTGAGGATTGCCCCTCAAAGGGTAAAAAAATAAATTCCATGTTATCAAATTGGAAAAAACTAACTAACTTATATATTTGCTTTAAAATATCTTAATTTTTTTTGTTGCTAACCTCAACTTAAACTTCTTTTAAAAACAAAAAATATATAGAATTCTGAATTTACTGTGCTTCATGATATACAATTTTAATAGGTATAATATAGATTAATAACTCACATCAAAATGATCTCCACAGACATGACGAACGCTGCTTGCTGATAATTCCGTATTTAGCTTTGGATCTCTCTTCATCGCTTTACACCACTTTTTGCGAATAACATAATTTTCTGGCACATTGATAAATAATTTATCGGGTGACGTTACAGTTGTATTACGACATTTAGGAACAATACAAATCTTGTATCTTGCCGACATTATTTTATCTGATGCGATAGTCGGAAAATATAGAAAAAAAAGAGAATCTCCATTGAGCGCGAATGGGAAGGAAGAGTGTGTCTCCCCTGTCTGGCAACTTTGACATCAGACCCGTTTCGCGACAAAATGGATCGTTTTTCCCGCGTTTTCTTAGAGGCGAACTTTGATTGCAAATTTAAAAAAAACTAAACTGTCTAGAATTTTTTTAATGTTATTCTTCGTTTCGAAGCATTTTAAATCAATTAAAAAAATTTAAAAAAAATGCTGAAGTTCCCCATTATTATGGAGTGAGTTTTCTTCGCTCATTCATGAAATGCAAAGGAGAACAACAGAAGTGATAAATTGAATATAAATATAACTTAGGAGATTAAAACAAGAATTAACATATGCAGCGCTTACAAGTATAAAAGAGTAATTAAAAAAATTATAAACTTTAAAAATAGAAATAAAGGAAAGGCAACAGAGTTATTTACTTTCAGCAGAAAGAAAAATTTTTCTCTGCCAAATAATATACAATTTCAAATGAATGAAAATTTATGTAGGCAACACATAAACAAAACAATATAAGAGTAAACAGAGTGTATCAAGGATTTGGATATGCAGCACACACATTACACCAAATTGTAATGAAAACAATCAATCAGAAGTGAAAATCAGCCAGGTGTGTGAGTGAGGGAATCACCTCAGCAGAAAATTTCATCCTCTAATCTCATTTAACTTCAAATAATTGAAAGTGGGTGCGTGTAATCAACAATTTAAATAAAATATATAAGAGCGAAAAAAAGTGTATCAAGGTTTGAGATATGTAGCACAGTACCAAAATTTAATAAAACAATCATTCAAAAGTGAAAGTCAGCCAGGTGTGTGAGTGAGTGAATACCATCTGCAGATAATTTCATCTTCTAAATCTCAAGTAACTTCAAATGAATGAAAATTTCTCTGTGTAAGCAAAAATATTTTGCTATCTCAAACAACAATAAACCAATTTCTCATAGTACAGTGACATCTCATCTAAATACCAACTGAAGAAAAACACAAAAACACAATTCAAAGAAGTAATTTTAAGTAGAAGTCTGACTGACAATTCAGACACCCAATATGCACAAGTCTCCTGTGCCTAAAAATAAAAACACTCAAAATTTCAAAACTCAAGCACCAAACTAAAAACAATTTAATGTAAGATCTCTCTAAAATATCTATTATTTTCCAAAAACACTTACAACAAAATGTAAATTTATAGTTAAATGCAAAAGTAAATAAAAAACAAAAATTCTTATTAATTTCCCAAAACATCTATAATAAAATATAAGGTTATAGTGAAATCCAAATATAAACAAACACAAAAATTCTTCACTTAATACTGAAAATTTTGCCCTTTTCCCTGAAGGCAAACTACACTATATGCCCAAAAGTATCCGGACACTTGCAGATTTTCACATTTTTTAGAATTTCTCCGGAATGGTTTAACTGACTGACTTTAAACTTCGGACATGTAAAGAATAGACAATAATTCACATTTTGCATTGAAGATTCGGTCCTGAGGGCAAATAGGGGACCATCTACAAACTGATGAAGACAAAAAGGTCTTTGGCCCACCCCGCTTCACAGAATACAGATAACAAGATGAAACGTTCAGAAATGGTAATGTTTAATGTGCATAATATTTACAGGAATTGTTGTAAACTCAGCTCAAATATTTGGGAAGATATAAAGGTTTTCTTAAAAATTATCAAATTTTTCCGCTTGTTTTTTGCTTATAACATGCAGAGGTTTCTATTATATTATACGAAACTTACAGAAAAGATGACAATATGTTAGAGAAGCATTTGTGTAAAACTGTGGAGAAGAATTGTTGAATATTACAGGAATTATGAGCATTTTTAGTAAATAATGTTTTACTGCGCATGCGCGAAACATAGCGAAATTTTTCTTTCACAACTTTAAAGCCAGATATATAAGGCAACTTATGTAACAATATTCAATTCAATATCAGTAGTATTTAGAAAGATATCGGCATTAAAACGAGCAGAATTTTAGCTCCTGTCGAAGAGAAGCTAAAAGATGAGGGGTTGTACACAAATTAATATTTTTTAAACTTATATCTTTAAATAGTTATGTTGAATTGTATGGTGGTGAGAATTTGTTGAATACCCATGAACACATCTAATATTCGTAACAAATAAAAAAATATATATGTAGAATTATTAAAGTATTTTAAGAAAATAAATTAATTAGATAAAAAATCGTTTCGCCATAAAATAAATATATTTAAAAATATCGTTTGGCAGTAAAATTGTAATATGTACATTGTTAATAATCCTGTAAATAATATAATTAAAGTAATAAAATTTTTGTTATTTATAGTGCCTAATTAGCTGGAATTTAAGTTATGCACGCAATTGATAAGTCTTCATGGGTATTTAGCAAATTCTAACCACTATACAATTCAATATAACTATTTAAAGATATAAGTTTAAAAAATATTAATTTGTGTACAACCCCTCATCTTTTAGCTTCTCTTCGACAGGAGCTAAAATTCTGCTCGTTGTAATGCCGATATCTTTCTGAATACTAATGATATTGAACTGAATATTGTTATATAAGTTGCACTATATATCTGGCTTTAAAATTGTGAAAGAAAAATTATGCTATGTTTCGCGCATGCGCAGTAAAACATTACTTACTAAAAATGCTCATAATTCCTGTAATATTCAACAATTCTTTTCCAAAGTTTTACACAAATGCTTCTCTAACATATTGTCATCTTTTCTGTAAGTTTCGTATAATATAACAGAAAACTCTGCATGTTATAAGCAAAAAACAGGTGGAAAAATTTGAGATTTTTTAAGAAAACCTTTATATCTTCCCAAATATTTGAGCTGAGTTTACAACAATTCCTGTAAATATTATGCACATTAAACAGTACTATTTCTGAAAATTGCATATTGCTATCAGTATTCTGTGAAGAAGGGTGGGCCAAACACCTTTTTGTCTTCATCAGTTTGTAGACGGTCCCCTAATTGCCCTCAGGACCGAATCTTCAATGTAAAATTTGAGTTATTGTCTATTCTTTACATGTCCGAAGTTTAATGGTAGTCGGTTAGACCATTCCGGAGAAATTCTAAAAAATGTGAAAATCTGCAAGTGTCCGAATACTTTTGGGCATATAGTGTATCTATATCTTTATTTTTTTATATTTCTGCTACCTCCGTGGTGGAGCCATGTACACAAGGCTTTACAAATTTTTCTTATGCCTTATTCATTATAGAAAAGTCTCTTACCTTCACCACCCCATGCAATGAGGAGTTTTTAGGTTTATTTGGTTTGGAGCGGAACCATTTTATGTCGTATTGTTTTTATATTAACCCAGGTTCATTCCAAATAGTTACCTCCAGTGTCATTAAGGTGTGAAGAAAAATCAGAGACCAAATTACTTTTAACTAATATGTTTACTAAAAATCAAAATTAACCCTACCATCATACAAACAAAATTCTCATACTTCATTTGCCTTATAATCATTGTTAATACATCACATAAATATCAAAATACTAACACTAAAACAAATAGGAATAAACAAATACACGTTTCACTATACCAAGTATTATTTTTTCTTAGGATCGACCCAGTGTAAACAAAAGGATTTTATTCTTAAATCTCAATCATGTTTAAAACTCAATCAATTTTTACTGCATCTTCTACATTAAATAAATAAATTTATCTCATTTAGCATCTTTTCATTATAAAAGAAATTTCAAATAACAGGGACCACCAACAATCTTAATTATTAATTTTAATCTTTACCTAACTTAGTTTTATAATTTGATTCAAATTCTTATTAATACCTTTTCAACTCGTCCTAATATTATACCAGCTTTCTTTTGACTAATTTACAAACATAACTATATATATAAACATTTTTCTTCAAAATAAACACACTGTATTACAAATGTCATTTTGATTTCATAAACTGACAAATAATTATCTTAACAACTTAATATTACACTCATTTTTGAAGCATATATATATATATATATATATATGTAACATTAGGTTTTAAAGGTGAAGCAACAAATGTTGACAGCAGCTGTTAAATCTTCATTTATTCCATCGTAGACAATAGTATGTTACTTTTCCATAGTTAAAATAATCATATTATACGAATATCCATGACCAGATTGGAAAAGGTAACTCGCGAAGCAGCGCGACGTTGTTATTCCTTTACATGTTTGAATGAAAAAGGGCAGATAGAGATGCGCAGACAGTTTAAGTACCCAGAGAAGGGAATTTCCCCGGAAAAGACACGTGTCTCGAAAAGAAAGTTGTAGTGCGCTCATTACGATAGATGTAGAAGTAATTAAAATGACGTGTCGTTAAAAGTGATTTAAGAATTAAGAAATTTAAAACATTAAAATATCACAATTTCCCCCCTCCTCAAGAGTCCTACGACAGCAGAGCCCATGCTATCTCAAAACCTGCGAAGTTGGATCATTACTTTTAAAGTACTATTAAAATTTTGTTAAATTGCTTTAATTGTTGGTCATGAGTTTGAATTTAATAATATCAAGAATAAATGTGCAATAAGATATACACATTTTTCAAATGCACTTCAGTTAGTACAAGCAAAATATAAATGCAAGGATATGTATAAAAACATAGAAAATACTCATTTAAATATAAAAATCATTTCAGTAATATAAAGACAAAAATTTTATATTTTATATCGGGTTCACTGGAGTACTTCAATAAAAACTAGCTAGTTGGCTGTAAAAAGTTCCATTCACGCGATGAAAAGTTCTTCAAATAAAAGTTCTTTCAATAGTAAATTGAACTACTGATTTGTTTATATGAAAAATGATTTAATGTAAATATTCAACTGTATGTGCATCTAAAATGGTATGAAAAAACATTGATAAATCAAAATACAAATGTGTTTCAAATAGAAAAATATGAATAAACTAATGTTTGATGGCAGTGACATTTCATTGAGTTTAACATTAGTGACAAAAGTATTTTTAATCTTGATTATGTTGCCTAAGCAACTGGGAGTATCCCCAAGTCTGGGCAAAATAGGGACAAGGTCTTTGTGATCTGTTTCATGCATTCTCCGAGAGAGAGAGAGAGACAATGCACAAAAAACACAATATTGTTAAACGCTGTTTCAAACAGTAATACTTGTTTCATTTATCATCATCATCGTTTTGTTCTTTGGGCAACAACACCAAAGAAGAAAAATATGTAAGGTTCAGCCCTCCATGGGGAAATGATTTTTGAACGGACTGACTCTTACCAAAAGGGACAGAATTATAAAAGCAAGACAGGATTTTTTTTCAAGCAGTTAATTGATTATTCATGACTTAATTTAAGTTTATCTGGTGAATGTAAACATCTTAATTTAGAAATATGCACAATTTATGTGGATTGTTTTGTTAAAGGATTTGGTATATTCATTTCATAAGTTACTTCAGAACATTTTTTAACAATTTCATATGGGCCAGGAAAAGGGGGACTTAATTTTCTAGTATTGGGATAATGGAATTCTTCATAAACAACAAGATCACCTGGGTTAAATTTCTTGTCAACAAAACGTGCATCATAACTTATTTTGTTTTTGTTATGATAGTTTATTGTTCTTTGTAAAGCCAAATTGCGAGCTTCGTTAACAGGATCATAATAACTATTTTGACCAATAGGGGAATTATAAGGTAACGTACCAAGCAACAAGTATGCAGGTGGATATTTAATCATTGAATGCGGAGTTAAGTTATATTCATTAGTAACACTTTCTAATAATTTAGTCCAAGGAACTTTAGTGAAAGAGGAATTAACTTTACATTTAAGCCTAGTTACTAATGATTGATTAACGCGTTCAACTTTGCCATTCGTTTGTGGGTGATGGGCTGTTGTTAATCAATGGTTTACATTATAATTTCTTCAGAATTTTTTAAATCTAGAAGAAGCAAATGCACCATTTCTAATAGTTAACAATTTTATAGGGACTTGAATTTGGAAAATTTGTTTTAGAATATTAATGTAAGTTTCAGAGTTTTCATTTTTTGAAGGAAAAGCCCAAACATGTCTTGTTGCATGGTCAATCACAATATGAAGAATTTTTTTTGTTGAGTTGTAATAATTAAAACATCCAATAGTATCTACAGAAATACATTCGAAAGGTGTGCTAGTAGGAGGTACTTGTTGGAGCAGGCCAAATCTTTTTTGTTTTTCGTTTCCTGTTAAGTTGGCAGACAGAGCATCGTCTAATAAATTCAGTTATATCCCTGTTGGTATTATGCCAATAATACTGAGGAGTAATTAAATTTAATATATTTTTGACACCAGGATGACCAAATTGTTCACGAGCCTGATTTAACAATTTAAGTCTTAATGAAAATGGCACAACTATTTTGTACAAATTTTTCTTTTTAATTACTATTACATCTTTAACTTTATGTTATTTAGGTCCACAGAGTTTATAATTTTTTTGTTGAATTTTTATTTCATTTATGTCTAACTAATGTACTGAATGTTGAAGATGGTGAGAAACTGGATGCCTAGATAACATATCTGCTTGAATGTTAGTGGAACCTTTTTGATATTTAATTTCATAGTCCAACATACTTAACTGTAATGAACAGCGGAATAACCTACCCCTTAAGGTTTTAACATTTTTCAGCCAAAGAAGAGCCGCATGATCAGTATGAATGACAAATTTTTGGCTGTGGAGGTAATAGTAAAATTTATCTAAAGCATCAACTATTGCAAGACATTCTAACTCAGTAATAGCATAATTTTTTTCATAGTCTCTTAAAGTTCTAGAAGATAAGCTATTGGATGTCAGACATTAGAGGCATCAGGTTGTTTCAAAACAGCTCCAATACTTTTTTGAGATACATCGTCGAAAACATGACAAGTTACATCAGGGTTAGGTTTGTCAAATGCATCCTGACATTCATTTGTCCAGTTAAATTCTACATCTTTTTCAAAAGTTGATTTAAAGGGTATCTAAGTTTAGAATATTGAGGAATAAATTTATTGTAAACGTTTACAGAACCTAAGAACCTTTGAAGTTCTTTAACATTAGTGGGGGGTTGCAATTTTTTGATAGTTTCAAAATTAGGATTATTAGGGGAAACTTTACCTTGTTCAATTTCATAACTCAAAAAGCTAATTTTAGTTTGGGCGAAAACACATTTGGATAGTTTCAATTTAATGTTTTCTTTTTCACATATTTCAAAGATTGTTTTAAGATGTTTCTAATGTTCTAGTTCAGATGAAGAGTAGACAATGATATCATCGAAATAATTGAAGCAAAATCAATTTTATATTTAGTTAATATTCTTTGAATTAATCTGTTAAAAATTGCGGGAGCTATTTTGATGCCAAATGGTAATCTGCACCACTCATACAAGCCAAAATTTGTGCAGAAAGCTAGTTTTTCAGTATCTTTTGGGTGAATGGGCACATGCGAATATCCAGAAGCTAAATCCAATGAGGAAAAAAATTTGCTTTTGATAATTTATCTAGTAGGCTATCCATGAGAGGTAAGGGTTCAAAGTCTGATTTTCATAAAGCATTTAATTTTCTGAAATCTACGCATAATCGAGTCTTTTTACCCTCATCGCGATTAAAAGCTAAAGTTACAGGAAATGAATAGGGACTATTGCTTTCTCTAACCACTTGCACTGGCAAAAAATTCACCGACGCGTGTACCAGAACAGTCCAGTGTAACTCGCTGAGAGGCGTCACACAGTGTTGGATGCCTTAGAGAAATCGGAAAAAATTTATATTTTTTAAACTAATTTATTTTCGAAATTCGTGAATATTTTCAGATTTTAGTTATATTTTCGGTATCTTTTCATATCCATTCATTAGATATATGATAAATTTCGCAATCTTCATTTATGCATTCTTCCTCGTCATCAGATAACATTATACGCCGATTTCGAAGTGGAAAAAGAATTTCATCAAAGTCACTATCACTATCACCACTATCGTGTTTTCTTTTTCTATTTGTCGAAATAATGTCGTTAACTTCACTTTTGTTTTCCATTTTATAATATGGGTTAAATATTGACAACTGTACGCTATGCAGTGCAATGATAGTCAGTGTTCAGGCAAACAATCCCACCCGACGTGCCACGCACCTCGTTTTGTTTCTGTGACATTCGCATGACGACGTGCATACCACGTCGTTGGTGATTCTGTGACAAAAGCATTATGATGTGCGTGGCACGTCTTTCCAGCGCGAGTGGTTAATTAAACCAGCTTGCAACAATTTCTCAACCTGACTCTTTATTTCTTGTTCCTCAACAGGAGAAGTACGATAAGGTCTCAGATTAACTGGCAAGTCAGAATTGAGCACAATTCTCTGTGGTTCAACTCTGAGTGTACCAACATCATACTTGTCCTTTGAGAAAACTGAATCAAAATTTTTAATTATATCTTTTACTTTTTTTCTTAACTCACATTTATTCTCTGTGACAGACTGAGGAAGGTTAACCTGATCTTCAGTGGTTTGAGAACAATGGGAGTTTATTTGTTTACATTCAGAAATATGTAAAGAAATGTTTTGTTTGTTTTTATAATTTGAATGATTTTTATCATTTTGACTTTTATTTAAGTTTTTTCCATTTTGAGATATTTTTTGTTGTCTGCAATCTATAGTTATGTCATATTTTGCCAATTCTGGCATTCCTAGGATTATATAAGGCAAAGTATGATCTAAAACATACATAGTCACAGTTTTGTTTATGGTACTAATTTTTAATGAAAATGTGCATGTTTTAGTAAGGCTAATTGTACCCCGGGTTTGCTGTACATTTATACCTTGAGCATTTGTCATTTTTTAATTATTTCTTGTCACTAAATCACGTGGGATTAAAGAGATAGTTGAACCAGTGTCTAAAACACATGACAACGGGTTTCTTTTGTAGTATCCGGATTCTGTAGGTAATTGTCATTGCTGATTTTCCTCCTTTGGAGGGTGAAAGTTAGGTGGAGCAGAATAGGGAGATAGTAATTGTCCTGCGAAAAATCCAAATGGGCAAGTTTGTACCCAATGATAAGCATTGGAAATGTCTTGATTGGTGCAAAGCCAGCATGGTGAAGGTGGCAATTTGTCTTGAAAATGTGTGTTAGCATTACTAAAAGGTCTCAAAGTTTGCCTAGGGGGAGAAGTTTGGTAATTGTTATTTTGTTGGAAATTTTGCCTGGGAGGAGAATTTGGATGAAAGTTATTTGGCATAAACTTTTGTCTGGGTGTAAAGTAATGGGGGCCTACAATTTCTTGGCTGCCATTGGTTACCGTTAACAGAGTTTATTTTTAAATTTTTGGTTGCAGAATGGCTAGGGTTAATTTGATTTACATCCGATTTTTTAATTTTGATCAATTTTTTGGCTGCTATGAGCCATTCTGTAGGATTGTTAAGGGAATTTATAGCAAGAAGTTGTCTTAGATTAACCAGCAAGCCATCTGAAAGTCCCTCAAGAATCATATTTGTAGATAAATTTAACTTCCTGCCTATTTCTTGTTTTTCTTGAAAGTAATGAGTTATATCTCCACCTTCTTGGAATGATTTCAAAGTGAAATCACTCAAATTGACTAGGTTAGGGGAGATGTATCTTTCAGTTGAAAAGAAAGGGAATTCTTTCCAAGTGTTAATAGTATCATATGAATTTACATATTCAGTTAAGGAACTATTTTTTAAGTATGTTGTTATATTGTTTAATTTCCATTTATCACCTAAGTTATACTCTTGACATTTATCATTAAAGTATTTAAGCTAAGCATTTACATTCATAGAGTTGTTCGGATCAAAAGTAATGATACTGATAGAATTAGTAGCCTGTATTACAGTACCAGATTCATCTGGTTTATCATTTGTTTTTTCATTCATTTAAACTATTTTACCAGATCTTAAATTCATACAGGAAAAATTAATGCAAGTTAGGGAAAACAATTTTAAATTTAAGGTAATTTCAAAATAAGTTCATGTTAAACTATTTACTTTAATACTGCAATTAAATGCATAGAATAATAATATTAATTTTCAGTATTATTTCATGAAAATGCAAATACCAAAATTCAGAAACAATTATGCATAAAGAATAAACAGCACACTCAAAAAATATATGATACAAAATAAATTCAAATTAATATGTCAATAGAACATATTTCATAATTTATGAAAAATATACTGATCAGTATTATATTTAATATCACAACCAAAATAATGCTAACAATTCAAATACTTTTTAAGAATTATTATGTCAAAGCAATTTCACTTCTAAAAATAAAAATATAGGAACACAAAAATAAATTTAGGAAAAAGATCATGATCC